>CM060959.1:50705963-50760963 GCA_030765055.1 Mantis religiosa | reverse complement strand
AAAGTATTCCTCGCTTTATTTGTTGCTGTCAGAAAATATATATGAAAGGCTTGATGCACTGCAAGATACACGATTAATCATTCTGATTCCGCTGTTTGTTAAGTATCTGAACCACAAACCGTAACGAAAGAAGAAAGAAGTAGTATGAAAGTCGGAGTGAAGTTTATGATCAATCATTCTGGGAACCAATTTCTTATACTGTAGCTTCTTTTGTTTCGTCATAGTTGCAAAAGAGAGCGAGTGGTAATGCGCAGTCTTCATTCGGGATGAATTAACACTAACGATTGCTCCAGCCAAGTAATTAGGATTTCTTGTGGTTTTTCCTTAACACCTTGATGAACACTTTCCATAACTTTTCAAGCTCCCGTGACAGAAAAAAAAAATGTAACAAAACAAGGAGAGTAGAGTAGAAGTTTCTAAGACCTGCCACTATAAACAGAAACAAAACACATGATAACCTCTATGGCCAGGTGGCTAGCAGTGAATTTTAACCAAATATGGGCCTAAAAATGTCGGTATATTAGGGTATGACTTAAAATAACGATACATTAGCACAACAATAAGGCAGAATCCCTTGACTTACGAAACAGTTGATTATAACTTTTTAATCAAATAACGTTTTAAATAAACCCAGTCTCCTCTATTCTTCCCTAAGCTCCGTTTCCTGTTCATATCTATTTTGATCAATATTCCAGATCAGTTTCAACATTTTTCTACCGTTTCTCATTCTTTTAAAAACGGTTTTACTTATTTGAATGAGTAGGACCAGACTGAAACATTCAATGACATAGGTGGGATTTGAACCACGGATCTCAGGCTCTCCGTGCGGTTGCTCTAACCAACTGAGCTACTATGGCCAACATGCCGACATGATTTTATGGCTATGGCATTGAATTTTTCAGTCTGACTCTACTCATTCAAACGGCTAGTGTGGAAGAAATGATTATTTTCATCAATTTACCTGAATAACATAGTGGTTTAACTATGAAGCCTGGGACTTACATACTTACAGCATAGTAAGTCGCCACAAATGGTGCGTGTCTCATGGTATATGAAAACCTCCAGTGGTCTACCGGGAAACATACGAGTCAGTTGGAGAATTTAATGTCATGTCGGTATGTTGGTCATAGTAGCTCAGTTGGTTACAGCAACCACACAGAGAGCGGGACGTCCGTGGTTCAAATCCCGGCTATGGCATTGAATTTTTCAGTCTGGCTCTACTCATTCAAACATTAGCCTACACATGGCTAGTGTGGAAGAAATGATTATTTCCAGTTTTACTTATTATTTTATATGTTTCATTTTAAAGTCCGTTCTACTGTACTTACACATTTCAAATATCCCAATTATCTTTCACCACTCCGCACAATGTCAAAGTTAAGCTGTATATGGCCACTTCATTGATGTTGGCCTTAGTTCTTTCTTCAACAATCTCTTGTTAGCACCGAATTCTTTAGCTCTTTACGCTGATGACACAGTACTATATTATTCTCATGTTAATCTCCAGCACGCACAACAAGTAGTACAGATCTCTTTAAATCGCCTAACTCATTGGTTCAGCACTTGGCGGATCTCATTGAACCCTCAGAAAACCGAGGCTAAAATCTTCACTCTTCGCCGATATACTCCGCTTACTCCGTTGTGTCTCTACAGGAACAATGTCCCTTGGCTCCCCACTACAACTCCCGTTAAATACCTTGGAGTGCTTTTGGACTCTCGACTGACTTGGCGTGCTCATATCGATCGTCTTATATCACTGGCCTCCGGGCGACTTTCAAAACTCTCACCTCTGTTGCATCGCCGTTCCAGCCTCGGCCTACAGTCTTCATTGTTACTCTACAAATCACTCGTTCGTCCGCTTATTACATATGCCTGCCAAGTGTGGGGGGCCGATCACAGATGTCATCTGCGTCGTCTTCAGGTCATACAGAATCGCTTCATGCGCATCGCTACCAACGCTCCATGGTTCATCCGTAATCAGCAGCTCCATCACGAACTAGGACTGTTACCTCTTCACAACTACATTCGCAGGATCGCTCGCCGTTTCTTTTCCACGCTGCAAGAAGTTCCAGGAGCTGTGCATTATAACATCGGCGTCCGCACGCGCCAGCCCTCACGCTTGAAGAGGAGACTGCCACAGGACCTGCTTCTAAGTGATACATCTGATTTGAGTGATTCTAGTGCTTGATGTCTGACTTACATCTTCAATATTGACATAATTTCTCAAAGAGTATTATTGGAGTTCTAACTTAATGTAGTTAGGGGGCGGCCTGTTAGCCTACCCCTGAGTGTTATTGTTCTTATTGTACTGTTACCTTCTTTTCACTCTGATCAGTAAAACATTGTAAAGCTGATCGATCAATAAAAAAAGAGGATTTCTCTTGTATTTCGATTGCCTTCTTTGCAAATGCTTATAGAAGAGCAACAGTATCTGATAAATATCTTATCAATACCTCAGCTAGAATTCACAAAAGTTGCCTATGCTTTCTACGACAACCACCGTATTTGTCTTTCTTTGTATAATTTATCCAAAATTCTCATTGTTTAACAGGTCCCTTCTCATATTTCGTTTTTCATGCATAGTGACATAAAATAAGCAAATCTCAGGCATTTTATTGATCTTCCTTTGTTGTCGTCCTCCCTTATCCGTATTTTTCAAGGAATTACACTTAAATCATTATAAGTATTTCTTTTAGATGGATTACAAGAAACTTTTCTTTCTCCAGAGGTAAAAAAGATGCATTAAAAAGAATAGAAATAAAATGGTTAGTAAAATTTTAACTACGGAGCAGGGTGCTTTCAATCTTCATTAACAATGAATTATAATTCAACTTAAGGTTGGGAATGCCAACGAAACTTACAGCAGGAGACGATGGCTTTGGAGTAACATGAAACCAAAATTTTGCTCACTTCTGTGCGTAGGTGATAGCGTGTCTGCCTGAGGTTCAAGAGGTCCCGGGTTGTAATCTCGTTCAGGGTGGGTCATTTGAGTACGGTTTTTCCGGGGTTTTCCGTTATTCTGAAAGATGAATGTCAGGTAACTTTACACTCTATGAATCCTGGGCTCATTTGAGAATTCATCGTCCGACATGTTGGGAGACATAACTTAAAAAAAAGACCAAAATACTTTCGAATTTGGAACTTGTTTGAGTTCAGTATCTTCTGATTGCTTATTATATTAATTAAATTATTTTTGTCCAAACTGATAAAACTATTCCAATCTCTCTGTGTATGTTCCTTGATAATTCTTAAGAAAATTCACTGGTTCAAAATAAAATTGTTGCTTCCCTTCTCAATGAACTGCCTGCCTTTTATCACTTGTAAGGACTGAGACTGTTCGAATAGATCTTTTAAAAATGTCTGGTTTGTAGGTAGACACGTAACTTCCCTAATCTGAATTTTGCACAGATTTACGAGAGCTAAAGTTCTTCCAGGGTACTGACATACTACATACGTCTTTGCATTTTTCATTCCCGAAGCAGATTTCAATTACCTCTTGCACGTCTTATTGCTTCCCGAGTATTTTGTTTGGTGGCTTCTGGAACTCGAAAGGAGGTTATGCGTTTCTTGCTATATAGCCTGGCTCTTCATGTTCCTAAGTATTGCGGTTTCCAAAACCGATAGCCAAATACCTCTGACCGGTATGTCATCCTCGACTTTCTCTGAGTTGCGGAATGCGGTGATGGAGACAACATGTTAAATGTTGGTTCAAAGGCTCAAAGTAAAGGATAAATACCCGGATGTCTGATGTCACAGGGTAGTGATATGTGTAAGAGTAGGATTGTCGAATTAAACAGGTCGTCTTGGTATGTGACTTCGTTAAACTTGTAATTGAACCATAAATAAATGTACTGGTTGTCTTCAGTACTGGAGCAGCGAGTTAGTGGTGTCGGGTTTTCTTTACAAGCTTATGTCGTTCATTAAAAACGAGGAACAAAGACAGAACAGATGACTCACGATATTCCCTACCTTTCTAAACTTTCCAAAGAATGAGAATCTACCATGACTCAAGATAGATATCCCTTTACTTTGAAATCTGGTGCAGAGTTACCCGGAAACGAGAATTCAAAGAGAAAGAAGATTGACTTATTTTAATTTACAATATTAAAATCACTAAATATACCGTTGGGCTTTTTACTGTAGTACATTGTTGTATACATATCCAGTAATCGAGTGCTCTTATTTCTAATTACCGCCATAGGAAAGCTACATAAAGCTTGCCTACTGTTGGGAACGAATACATCTGCGCACCTTATTTATTTCATTAATAGAACCCAGCAGTATTGTTAGAGAAAATTGACCAGGTTGTAGTTCCTTGAACCATTTATACAAGGACCGTACAATAAAGAATGATCACAATCTCTTTTTGACAACGTAACTTTACTCATCCTCATAATTTTGATGAACCTTCTCAAAATAGTTTCCCCTAAATGCAATGCACTTGTCCCAGCGTTTCTGCCAGTCTTCAAAGACATGCTGGGAACCATTTTTGATAGATCCTTCAAAATCGCCTCTGAAGTCTTCACCACTGCTTCTGATGATGGATAATGCCTCCCACGAAGACGTTTCTTCAAGTTAGGGAACAGGATAAAGTCACATAGTGCTAAATCCGGACAATAGGAAGGGTAAGGGATGCACTTCACGTTGATTTTTACAAGATATTCAGCAACATCTTTGGCAATATGGCCGCGCATTATCACGGTGCAGCATCCAGCCTGCTTCACGGAAATGTGATCTTTTGCGCCTGATATGGACTTGAAATGCTTTCAGGACATCCCTGTAGTATTGTCCAGTTACTAATGTTTGTGCAGTACAACATGCTGATAAAAAACTCCATGAATATCAAAGAATGAGATGACCATAACTTTCCCAGCAGAAGTAACCACCTTTGCTTTTTGGGGGGTTGATGATGAAGGAGATTTCCACACTGAGCTTTGCTGTTTGCTCTCAGGAACGAAATGATGTAGCCAAATTTCATCAGCAGTGATTACGTTTGAAAGAAACACCGGATCTTCCTCTAACATCAACTTTAACTGCATGTGAATGTCCTTTTGTTCGGAAATCAACAGTCTTGGAACCCATTGCACACAAACACGTCTCATGTGTAATGTTTCTGTCACCAATGTGTGGGTGGCACCCAGTGACATGTTCAGTACTTCAGAAAGTGATCTTAAGGTAATTCGTCGATCCTCTCTCACAATGGCAGCAGCAGTGTTGATGTTTTCTTCCGTAAGAGCAGTAACTGGAGCACCTGGTCCACGTTCCTTTGAAATTGATTGTCTCCCTTCTTTAAACATTTTAAACCACCTTCGAGTTGTGCTGTAGGGAAGAAAGACTCTCCATAGGCTTCCTGTAACATTGTATAGGCCTCAACTGAAGATTTGTTGAGACGAAAGCAGAATTTCAAAGCCGCACATTGTTCCTCGCGTGTTACCTCCATTGTAGCGGTAGGCGATACTGAACATGTCTGAACATGTCTGAAACTACTACCGCGTGTTTGTTTCACATTAAGCTAACAAAATATAATAAGATTGAATTTTAGTGCGAAAAATTATGACCGTAAAAAATTATGATCATTCTTTATTGAACAGCCCTCGTTCAAATTAATATAAAAGCTTTGGTTAACTTAGGTATCTGTTTTTGGCTTCTCTCAGTCTTTTAGGCCTATTCTGAACTCATCATTGTGATGCTTTGACGAAAAGACAAAAGCAAATATCTACAGTTGTATACACTTTCTATATGAGGCTGGCTGAATCCAGAAATTTAGTTTATTTAAATATTGCACACAGGAAAATGATTTCTGCAGAGATTGTACTTGCAGAAAAGAAAAGGATTATTTTGTCTTATACAGATTCAGTTCTACAAGAGAAATAATATTTTGATACGTAAAGTGTATTAGAAACTTTAATACCTATAGGATTACATGTTCATTCCCTTTAAACAGTTTCATGACTCCTCGGTGTTTCGAATTTTTTTTTGAAAAGGTAAGAAGTTATTACATAAGGTATCCTTATAACAAATAAGTTGCATTACCAATAATAAATGCTGTAATAGACATATACAATGAAACTGGTTTTAAAGAAGTTTGCTTTCCGTGTGTATTCGGTTTCACAGAAACGATTCTCACATCTGATTCCTAAGAGGAATGATTTCGCTTTCGCTTTGAAGGTATACAGTAGAGGAGAATCTTAAAAGATAGATTGCTCCCGGAAAGGTAATAACAGTGTTGCGAGTCAAGGGCAAACTTGTCAGATGTCAAACCATGGGGAACGACGGAGGCTTTGGACCTCGTCCTGTCTTCAGTTCGAGCTCCGACAAGGTCAAGAAGTGAACCCACCGTAACAACAATCCTTCGAAATGGATCCACAGCTTCCTTAACCTTGGTGCGTGAACAATGCAAGTCAACGTTAATTGTTTACTGCTTGCAAAAGGGGTAGCAAGGATTAACTAAGTCTTCCGCTGATTTCTGCAATTGTTCAATAAGAACTATGACTGAAAGTAAATATTTAAACAAAAGCTAAAAGTTAAAACATTGCACCTAAACTAAGTTATGCTTCTAATTGAGCCTCGTGTTGAACAGCACAAAGGTGAAATATTTCAGTAAAATCATCAATAACAAGAGCACCAAAACTACCATAACTTATACAGCACAAAGTGCTAACTGAAGCTTAAATACTAGAAGTAAAAACCCATGGCGCGACAGCCCTATGCAGAGCCTTGGCTTACCAACCCGACTGCCGGCCTCACGCCCACATACGCACGGCAGAGGTGGGCGATCATCCAACCGATATAGGGAGGAGATGCGGTCAGCATCTTGGCATCCCCCAGCCGGAATGTTGGTTTTCATGACCAGGGTCGCTTACCTAGCGTAAGCTCCTCACTTTCCTCATGATGCTGAGTGGTCACCGGTCCTATACCCGGGACTTAAAATCCCCACTACATGGGTGGGATCGAACCCGGGCCACTTTCCGTAGTTAGGGACCAAGGCATGCTGCCTTAGGCCGCTACACCACGGCGCAGGACAAATACTAGAAGTGGTAAAGCCAAATACTCATTATGTGACTACATGCATCATACATCATATTAAGAATATATTAAGAATCATCTAAAATGATTATATATTTTGCCAAATGTGTTTCTGTGTTTAAATACCTCTATATCCTGGATTATCTAATAACAGAAAATTGCTAAGGGAAGATCATAAAGCCTTTTATTTTAACTAATGACCAATTTCTATCCCTAGGAAAGATGTTGATATCTGCAAAGGAATAAATTTAATTACCTTTAATAGCATTAGACATTTACTAAATTCATGAAGGATGCGCGCTATATAGGATATTGTCACCCAATTACCGGAACGCCAGACCAACGACAGCTGAGAAGGGACCAGAGGCATACGGTCCACACCCACTCATCAATCTCAGTCACTAACTGAGGGGTTGATTAGGGAAGTGTCACTTGTCGCTGGCCGCCTCCTCCGTCTCCCACTGCCATCTGAAACCTTCGCGGTGATTCACTGAAACCAGAGACTTCTAGAAAACAGTGATATTCCTATAAAAAGGGCTGTAATGAGTGAGGACAGTCAGTTCTTGGCGAGCAGCGTAGGAGTGCAGTGCTAGCGTACGGACGAGAAGACTGTGTACGTGCATCGGAGGATTGTACGTAATTGCGAGAGCAAAGTGGAATTGTAACGGACGAACTGGTGAATCGTAATTGTGTGCATTACGTAATTCTGTGTAATTGGCAAGTGTTTAACTGTAAGTCGGTGGAAATAAAGAACATTTTTGAGTGGTGCAATTGGACTTTTCATTTCACGAACCCACAAAGTCACAATATTTTACCTCAGTTTCTGGTAGACTAAGTCAAACATTTTTAGCCCTCCTTATTTACATCCATGGAGTGCAATCTCTCAACAATAATTTTTCCTTCGCGATAGCTGTTTATTCATGAACGTTTATTTCTCAAGATATACCTCACATAAAACCGATCAATACGAACGGAGGGTTAAACATAGCAAAATATTAACTAGATAACTTTGACAAGGACAATCATTAAATGTTATGAGTAATGGTGGAGGTGGAAACCTTCAAAGCAACTGTGTATTTTTCATTGAGGAAATTATTTATAATAAAACGGTAAATATGTGCAATGAATTTCTTTGACAGTTAAATATCGCAAATAAACATTCAGTGTTAGACAGGACAAACAACAGTGCATCTCAATTTTTCTTGCTAAATAAATCTCTATAATAAAATATAAATAAAATTCTTATTTAATGTTTAACACTTAGCAACAGACATACTTCACATAAAACTGTATTCTGAATGGACAACATATTGTGAGCTTCAATTCTAAGATTTGCACATCTCCACTCAGTATGAAGGACCCCGATGTAAAACAGCAGGTACCTTTGAACTCGTTGAACCCTATACTCATTATCACATATCCCTCTATTCGCTTTAGGCTCATACTATGGTAGAAAATCATCTAATAAAACAATTACATAAATCGTCATGATCATCATGACATATTGCGCCATATAAACTGGTTCGATCATCCTCTTTTGTTATTCTCTTGTTATGGAATTATATATAATTCATTTAAATGACCCAATGATTCATGTTTTCGCTGAATGTTTTATCATTAATATTCTTCACAATTAAATGACATGTTCTCATTGTTAATTTGTTACATTCTTTTTATGTTTTCTACATTTCTTAAAATCCTCATTACTACTATAAGCTTTTTCATTTACAGCTTTGAGGGTCTACATCTCAGCAACAGACACGTGGGGAACGCAAAATTTTTGTGCAGTCAGCTAACTTTTCTCCCTTTCATTACCTTATTTTTCTACATTTCTGTTAATTTCTCCATTAATATAATGCATCATGTTATCATCATGTTTAAGATTCTTATCAAAATGAAAATTACATATATCCTTTTTTTAAATTTTACGTCCTCCAACGTTAAGTCATATCGGACGGTGAATGAAATGTGTGAAATGATGCTCAAATGTGTCCAGGGTCCATGGAGCTTAGAGCTACCAACATTTGTCATTAAGGATAAGAGAAAAAACCCAGAAAAACCTTATCCAGGTAACTCACCCTGAACGAGATTCGAACTCGGGACCCCTTGAACGTGAGGCAGACATGCTACCATATGCACTACTGAGGCGGGCTACATATACACTTAAAATTAATGTAACTTGCTCTATTACGTTATTACTGATAACGTCTGCATCACCTTATCGAAGCTTCACAAAGGCCGTAACTTTTTTATAGACATGGAGAGGATATCCCTAAGTTAAAAGGTTTGATAGCATTTTCCAATTCAAATATTGCCTTTTGTAACATCGTTACGTGTTAAAAATTTATCACCAGCAAACACATTGGGAAATAAATTATTAAGGCCATGTTTTGGAAAATAAAAAAACAAAATCAGAATTTTAAGCTTTACAGACAAGCTCCGAAAATTTATAACACTTGAAATTTAGCAAACACGCATTGCTACAGCAAATGTGGCTCTTTCATTAGGTTAAATAAATCTAAAACCCAGTAATAGGTATTTGTAATGTCAGTTTTTTTCGAATATGCAATATAAAATAACATATAAATAATATTTTTACAAAATGTCCCTGATAATAAATAAGTAAATAGCAGCTGTACAGTCGATAGGAGGGTAAGGAGCCCAAAGAAAGATAGGTTTGCCCCAACAAAATCGGTAGAGTGGAACAATTATACATTTTGTTTCAATTGTTTAGTTCCTTGCTGCTGATGGGTAGATATAGAAAATGAAAGTGGATGTATTTCCTCTTCGCTCCTTTGTGATTCTGCTCCAAAGGCCTTAAATGTACTATGATACACACCACTGTTGGTAATTTCTAGCCTTAGTTATTGCCTATATACGGATAAGGTTATCCCGTTCGCATCTCTATCTCCCTGTATATACTTAAGGATACGAACGAAAACCGGCAGTTTGAGCTTGGAGATTTCAATGCGTGGTAAACAAAGAAGCGAGAGAGACATCTTCAAACTGATTGTCCTGTCAAGGACGCTCAGTAACAACTGCACTTCGAAGTTATGCGTTGGTAAAGCTGTGTAATTATTGGAACGGGATATGAAAAGCTTTTTGCTGCTACCTTGGCAACTCAGCAGATTACATGTTGAATGCGTGTTATATCACTCAGTTTCTTGTAGTTCAAAAATGGTGTTGCTTCAGATTATGACGAGGTCAAGTTATATCGTGAAAGGCTATTGCCAGTTTCATCGCTCAGTTTACGTACATCTCAGCTTGACCCAAATTAACTTCGAAACTATACATCGGAGGCTGAGGTCCGAAATCGAACCTTTCGTCAGCTCCTTGTGAACCCTTCAGCGCAATAAAGAATGAACAAAGAATGCGATGCTATCTTGTGTAGTAATGAATAGAGTTTTGTTGTTTGATGTTATCGCTAGTAGAGCCAAGGATGGATGGAAAGAAAGGGAGCCTTCGTTCTTAATTAAATGAAACAAAAGCCTGCAGTTTTTAGCGCAAAGACAGGATGTTATAAACGTATCCGGGGATTATTTTCTTTGTCGCAATATCCTTTAGGGATGCCTTCAGTATCACGGGACCGAGCCTTGACAGAGGGGGATTGGGAACTGCATTGACTTCAAGGTTGTATTTACCATACCTTATATTTACTTCGATTTACGACCCTGTCAGACTCCTCTTAATAGTGTGAAAGCTTCTCTGCGGAAACCTTTGTTAACAGTATACTTTTAAAGACTGCTTACAAGAAAGCTATGTTCTGTCAGAATTTGTGTGCCATTAAGCAAGCCATTTCTTCAAGTTGTATACGAGAAGCTTATTTAATCATGCTTTAAGGGGAGTAATGAATAAACAAACCTGAGCTTTGACATTGCCCAGTAACATTTAAACTTCTACAGATACATAAATTTCGCAGGATAACCTGAAAGATCGCACATAATTAGAGATAATGCATTAATACTTCTTTGAATGTTAAAATGGATCTATATATATTTTTAAATGAAAAATATTGTGGAATGCTTGCCCATTTTGTTCCCAGAAACTATCTATTCCAAAATTTACACATTATTTCTAGTAACATGAAAAAGGATCTGATGATAAGGAAGCTTTGTCTGATTGCTGGTTTCTAAAAGATAAACAGTTAAGTTTTAAAATTTGTACGAGGGCTGTTCAATAAAGACTGATCACAATCCTTTTTGACAACGTACCTTTATTCATCCTCATAATTTTGATGGTCCTTCCTAAAATAGTCTTCCATGAATGCAATGCACTTGTCCCAGCGTTTCCGCCAGTCTTCAAAGACATGCTGGAAACCATTTTCTGAGAGATCCTTCAAAATCGCCTCCGCAGCCTTCACCACTGCTTCTGATGATGGACAATACCTCCCACGAAGGCGAATCTTCAAGTTATGGAATAGAAAAAAGTCACATGGGGCTAAATATGGACTAAAGGGACGGTGAGGGATGCACTTCACGTTGATTTTTGCAAGATGGTCAGCAAAAAACATTGGCAATATGCAGCCGCGCATTAATCGTGATGCAGCATCCAGCCTGCTTCACGGAAATGTGGTCTTTTGCGCCTTATATGGACTTGCAATGTTTTTAGGACATCCCTGTAGTATTGTCCAGTTACTGATGTGTGTGCAGGTATAACATGCTGATACACCATTCCATGAATATCAAAGAATGAGATGACCATAACTTTCCCAGCAGAAGCAAACACTTTTGCTTTTTGGGGGTTGGTGATGAAGGAGATTTCCACACTGAGCTTTGCTGTTTGCTCTCAGGATCAAAATGATGTAACCAAGTTTCATCAGCAGTGATTACGTTTGAAAGAAACTGCGGATCTTCCTCTAACATCAACTTTAACTGCATATTACCTCCATTGCAGCGGTAGGCGATACTGAACCTGTCTGAACTTACCTGGTTTTCACAGGCGGGAATCAGGAGTACCAACAATGATACTGCTATGGCCTGTTTGTTTCACATCAAGCTAACAGAATATAATAAGATTGAATTTTAGTGTGAAAAATTATGTCCGTAAAAAATTATGATCATACTTTATTGAACAGCTCTCGTATTATTTCTTAATTTTTATGGTCAAATGAAGTTATATTTATTTACTCAGTTAAAGTTAGAGTGACAATATTTTTCTATAAATTTTTATAAAACTGCAGAAACCTTGTACACGCAACGTTCAAATTTTTTTATCGGTGGTAGTCTCTGAGAAAATGCTATATATGTCAATATTATCTTTTCTCATCTAAAATAAAGGCATTTTTAACCGTGCGGGATGGCTCAAGCGGTTGCGCAATCGGAAGACATGGGTTCCATTCCCGCGCCCGACCTACCTGACCCATGTTTTTTTTCGGGGTTTTCCCGAGTCGCCAGCCGAATGTTGAGCAAGTTAATTAATCCCCCGAATTTCCTCCTCCATTTCATCTCCTTTATCATTTCACATTTGCCCGCCTTGGTAGCGTAGATGGGTAGTATGTCTGCCTCACGTTCAAGAGGTCCCGAGTTCGAATCTTGGTCAGGGTGAGTTACCTGGATAAGGTTTTCTCCAGTGTTTTCCATTATCCTAAAAGACGAATTCCAGGTAACTCTCAGCTCCATGGACCCTGGGGTCATTTAGCATCATTTCACCCACTTCATTCACCGCCCGATATGACTTGACGTTGGAGGACGCAAATTAAAAACAAAAATCACATCATCTCTCATCTCGCGATCTCTTTCACGGAAGAAGTGTTGGCAGGAGTCTCGGCGTTATCGTTACTCCTAGGGTTGGCCCCCCTCTGTCTCCTCTCGCCTCATCCTCCCTCCCGGGGATGCCCCACTTAGAGGTTAAGTGCAATAAACCACAGGTTTCGGTGCCGAAACCCCTCCGTAGTATTCATAAGGCATTTGTAAGACAGGAATTTAATATTTGCAATTTCTTTTCATTTAACATGTTACGTTATACCGGGTCGATGTCTTTTGTGTTCCTTAATTTATGTTGTAAACTTAACTGACATTTCAGATGGGTCAAACTCGGGACCTTCGAATATGAGTAGTACACATAACATGGCTTGATGTCGCTCGGTTCTTTTGGCCGTGGCTGTGCCCAGTCCAATTACGCTTCTTTTTGTACTAACATAAACAATAACGCATAGTTAAAGTAATCATAATTACACTGGCCCACAGAGCTTTGTCTATCTCTGATCCCAGCCACTTAAAACAATAATTACAGCACCTGAGACTCACTTTCCGTCAAAACGGCTACTCCGAATATGACGTTGAAGCCTCGATCACCAAAGCTAGGAAAGGGAAACCTGTAATACAGCAAGCGTCAGATAAGCCTACCGCTACAGCCTGCATCCCGTTTACGGGCAATCTATCCGGCAGAATCAGCAGAATTCTCACCAAATACAACATCAGGACCATGCACAAGCCACCTCCGAAGATTAAACATCTGTTGAGACCAGTGAAAGACAAACTGGACTTCCAAGTTCCGGGAGTGTACCGCATTACCTGTGAATGTGGGACAGCGTATATAGGACAAACCGGAAGGATCATCGCTACTAGAATAATCGAACATGAGCGGAAAATTCGTTTAATGCAACCTGAGAAGTCTGGGTTGGCAGAGCATTGTTTTGATAACTACCATAGAGCCAAAATTCGGGAGACGACCATCTTGGCAAAATGCAACAGTTACTGGGAGCGGAGAATTAAGGAGGCTTTGCCGATTTCCTCTGAAAGGAGCACGCTTAATCGTGATGCTGGATTTCAGTTCAGCTCCTCTTGGAAACCGGCCTTAAAATGGAAATCCGTCGACTTAAGAAGCACATATCAATACAGCTTGATAATCAAGTTAAGTAGTTACGTTTCTTTGATCCAATTAATTTTCTATACTCACGCCATCTCCTGACCTGGCATTTAGTTTACTGAAAACAGTCTTTTGTTCAGTAATGCGAGTATTGATAGTGTTTTGTTTCTGTTTATATTTATGTTATATCCAGTGTTACATTTGGGTTGTAGCATTTAATAAATATCCTGATGATGGGAGAGATGTACACTCCCGAAACATCGTCTTTTGACCTGGCTTGCTTCCCGAGAAGAGCTTGAAAATACATTAGTGTATTTTTTCTTATTTTTATTTAAAAGCGAGGTGGTATCATTCCACTTTAGTGACAGATTCCGGTCATTTTTCCTTTCCCTGGAGCTCACAGCTCGAGAATGGCTTCCACAGCTGGCATCACAGTACAACGTTATCGTCCACACATCTATAGCTGTGAAGTGGAACAGTGGATCGAAATGCTTGCGGTTTTGTTAAGACAACCTGTAATGGATGCATTAGCAGATAATCGAATTTACAATTTCTCCGAGCTGAAGAATCGACCTAAACCGGATGAGATATGTTAGTGCCTCAGTGACACACTTATCCGAGCATGGAGGTTACTTCCATATTGCAAACATATTCGCCAGCAAAGGTCATAACAAAAGACTCCTCTCTTCTTTCTCATGTTTAAGAACAACGGTGTGAAATGTAGGAATGCAAATCGTGTCAGAGTCGTTAAAATGGTACCGTTGTGCTTTTGTGCACACACAACATACATATCTGTGTAGTTTATTAGTCATCACATTTTGTCAAACTGGAGGAATTTACTGCCATCTGTAGGCTAATGTTTTAAGTTAATTATGCATCTGTTTACGATTACTCTGAAGACAGAGTTACTATCTATGAACTTACCCTGTAACCGATGTAATTAGGTCATAACGATAAGAAAGAGTGCTGTTCAATAAACAAGGATAACAACTTTTTTTAACAACGTATCTTTACTCATCCTTATAATTTTGATGGTACTTCTCAAAATAGTCTCCCCTGAATGCGATGCACTTGTCTCAGCATTTCTGCCAGTTTTCAAACAAATGCTGGAAACCATTTTTGAGAGATCCTTCAAAATCGCCTCCGCAGCCTTCACCACTGCTTCTGATGATGGATAATGCCGACCACGAAGGCGTTTCTTCAAGTTAGGGAATAGAAAAATACACATGGGGCTAAATCCGGACTATAGGGAGGGTGAGGTATGCACTTCACGTTGATTTTTGCAAGATATTCAGCAACATTGGCAATATGCAGCAGCGCATTATCGTGGTGCAACATCTAACCTGCTTCATGGAAATGTGATCTTTTGCGCCTCATATGGACTTGCAATGTTTTTACGACATCCCTGTAGTATTGTCCAGTTACTGATGTGTGTGCAGGTACAACATTCCATGAATATCAAAGAATAGGATGACCATAACTTTCCCAGCAGAAGCAACCACTTTTGCTTTTTTTGGTGGTTGGTGATGGAGGAGATTTCCACTCTGAGCTTTGCTGTTTGCTCTGAGGATCAAAATGATGTAGCCAAGTTTCATCAGCAGTGATTACGTTTGAAGGAAACTCCGGATTTTCCTCTAACATCAACTTTAACTGCATATTACCTCCATTGCAGCGGTAGGCGATACTGAACATGTCTGAACTTGCCTAGTTCTCACAGGCTGGGACCAGTAGTACCAACAATGAAACTACTACGTCGTGTTTGTTTCACATTAAGCTAACAGAATATAATAAGATTGAATCTTAGTGCGAAAAATTATGGCCGTAAAAAATTTATGGTCATTCTTTATTGAACAGCATCGTATATAGTTTATAAGCTTTTAGAAAGCCAATAAATTAAAAATACTAACTTACGTGAACATAAAATAAAGGTTATTTTCAAACGGCATTAAGAGGTACGCTTAGCGATAAAAATACAAATAATGGAACTATGCCATTTACCGCAAGGTATTAAAATATATATTTATAAAAATGGTTAAATATTACATTTACCTGACATCGCTCCTTATACAATTGAAGAGAACTAAACACATATCAAAACATTATAACAACTGTAAATGTGTGTGTTTTTTTTTTTAATAGAACATGGTCACAAAATATAAAAGCAGAAATTTATAAGATGTGCCTCGTAAGATATCTGAGGAACCAATTGAGGAGAATAGCAGCCTCTGGTTGCGAAGACCACGTATATACCCCTTCCCATCCTTCACTGTACTCCACTCATGACGCCTGTAAGGTGGAGGTGGGGGACGCAGCGGCCGGGTGTTAGGTCTTTGGCCCGGAAAGGGCTGCTTCGCCGCGGGGTTGGTTAGTTATGAAGAGACCACTTGTAATTTATTTATTTTCATCTTCAGAAAATAAAGAAATTGGATGGAACTGAAGTGAATCAACTTCCCAATCGTAAGTACCATACGGCCGATGGAACTCCGGCTCTGACATTTAGCGGCTGCAAGAGGTGGAGGTGGAAATGAAATGAAATGTGTAGTGTTTAGCGCCCGCCTTTACTACATACGGCACCGCAGGCGGTGACACTGATGATACATGAGATGAAGATGGAACACCGGTGGAATGAGATGGCGGGGGAAACCGGAGGTCCCGTAAAAGACCCGCCCCAGCGCCGTGTTGTCCACCAATTTTCTCACTTTGCTGTCGCCTGGGATCGAACCCGGGCCGCCTTGGTGAGAGCCAAGCAGTCAACCACTGGGCCACGGCGTGGCCGTGGAGGGGGAAGGTTAATAGTACCAACATATAGTAATGAGCAACTGAGATTATATAGAGACATAAAAAAGAACTGGGGGAGGGAAGGATATATAGATATATGTAGTAAGTTAGGGCGAGAATGTTTTTCTTGGGCGAGAACAGGAGTGAGAAACTTGAAAGGTATAGGTCAAGAGAGGGAGCTAGATAAATGTCCATTGTGTGGAGAAGAGAATGCAGATTTCCATTGTATATTAAATTGTAGTCAAACAAAGATATGGAGAGAGCAGGCTTGGCTACGTAAATGGGACAATTTGGGGGCCCAAGTAGTAATTGGAAAAATGTTGTCAGTATAGGGGAAAACAACAGGAGAAATATAGGGAATTATTTAGGGAAAGTTAAAGAGAGATGGCTAAGAACAATTAAGAAAAATTGTAGAGTAGGATATATGAAATGGCAAAATGTGTAAAAAGGAGTAGAGGGCCTCCAGTACACAAAAACCTAGGGTTAGGTGTATGGGGACCAAATTATTATTCAATGACAAGCAACATGATAGGATCTTCAGGATTTAGGAATATATGGCGTTTTTCAGTATGGATTTTATAATTGTAACCTTGATTTTGCATTTCAATTTGATGACATAAAAGGAAAGATGAGAAATAAATTACAAATTTCAAATCTAGTAATGAACAATTGAAAACAGCCTCATATTAACTTCAGAATGAAAATATAGGACTATATTAGCTTTGAAACATTGAAATCCAACTTGCAATTTCATTATCATGCAAGATATTCATTACAACACCAGTCTATTCGGATATTTCGTTTACACCTTCCACGCACGGACTAATTACTTCTGTTGGTAGTACTGGAAGTTTCTACATCCGGTGTTGTGGTCAGGAAGTTAAAACTGTCTGCTAGCGTCAATCAGCATTGTCGCTGCTAGGCGTTGCTTCCGAACCCAACACCATGTTGCCAGGTTAAATTTGTTTGAACCACGTGGCTTTAGTTGCTTGCGCTGTTGAACTTTCTTTGCTATTTTGTATGTGCGTGAATTCCGATGTTTAGTGTTCGTAAGTCCTATTATAATCGCTATTATAATAATATGGCTACTGGTTCGTGAAATATGTAAATACCTGAAATATTTAAAATACGTATTGTTCTCTCTGCTTGAAATTCCCGCTAAAGAACTGGCAACAGCCTGCTTCCCCCTCTCGAGATATGTCAGAGCCGCAGAACGAGCGGCCGAACTGTAGAAAGGATGCTTGATATGTGAAAACGTTAATAAATAATATCTTTAGATTAACAAGAAACGTGGTAATCAGTTGCTTAGATGCTTGTAGTGAGTTCTTAAAATCTATACTGTCCTAGGAGAAGGAAATAAACAGGCAAAACTCAGGACAGTGTTGTATTCAGAGGTACTTCGTGGATTTATGTAGCCTCATAGCAGAATATTTATGCGCATCGAATTGAAGTCACTGGACTTACACCACAATTATAAATGCTAACGAACGTCGCTACGTCAGTCGTGGTCACACTCAGTATTTTTGTAATTTGTTCACGAGGCACTTTCACGCTAGAGTGGGCTGTAGGCCTTTAGAACAGAATACCTCAAGACATGATCAATAACTTTACCCGGAGTTCTCATTGACAATGGAATCCGAGCATTCCTCCCTAAGAAAGGAGCTTATCTCTAAATTACACCTCGATTGATTACAATTGCTTTTAAACTGTATCACAGAGTAATTGTGACCCATTTGTTGTTATAAAAAAGAAGGAAAAGGTACCTACTTACAATAAATAAGTAAGTTTATTTTGCTTATTTTCATTCTGTAACGTCTTATGGTATACTTAGCTGGGGAAATGCTAAAGATGTATCAAAAATATTTAGACTGCAGAAAAGGGCTATTCGTTATATAGTAAATATTCCTTTCACCACCAGCTGTAAACCATATTTTAAACTACTAAAAATACTTCCGTTACCCTGTGTGTATATATATGAAGCTCTAGTTAGGACAAGAATTGTACTTGCCCAATTTGAAACAAATTCGCAGATACATACACATAATACAAGAAGTAAATCAGATCTAGGCATTATAAGCCACAATACAACTTTATTCACACATAGCTTCGAACATAAAGCAGTATTATTATATAACAAACTACCCGATGGCATTAAAAGTATAACATCGGAAAAAAGGTTTAAACTGTCTGTAAAATCATTTTTAAGAGAAGGTTGCTATTATTCAGTGGAAGAATACTTAAAACATGATCAACATATCAATGCTTCCTAAAATGATGTTTGTGAATAAATACCTGTGCAACTTCGGAGGTGATACTTGTAATATTCAGAAATGCTGTAAAAAATATCCTACTAAAAGTAATGCCACAGACAACAGATGAGTTTCTAAGAAGTAAAAAAAAAAAAAAAAAAAAAAGTAATTATTGATTTTTTTTCCGTAAAAATTATATCTCTTACAGCCTAGTTCTTAAAAATGTAATACATTAAACTATTATGTGACCTAAGTTGCATTATTCTTAATTACTATTTGTATTATTCTGTTAATTAATACTGAATTACTTTAATCGCTATTGTATTATTTAACTACTATTGTACTATTTAATTACTATTGTATTATTCATAATTGTATTACTCATAAGAAATGTATTATTCTTATGGGTACAAATTTGACGAAGCCATGAATATTGTATATTCCTAAGGTGAATAAAACTATCTATTTATGGACAGATTACAATTTCTACAAATTTCTAATTATTAACTTTATGCATTACTTAGCACAAATAAACACACTAATGTATGGCTAGGCTAATTTTCCGCACTACTAACAATGTGCAAAGTTGCAGCTTTACACACTGTCAGCTAAACAGCGATAAAAATCTACTTATATAGGTATAAATTAGGTAGTTTTGTTACACACGGATGAATATCTTAGATAATTAAAGGCAAGGAACCGTCAGCAAATGAGTATCCTCATTAATGCCTTCTTCACTAATCTCAATCGAACTTAACCGATAGTTTTAAAATGTGGTGAACTAATTATCAACAAATAACTGATAGCTATATAGAGTCAACATGAAAAATTCAATGCCATGGCCGGTATTTAAGCCACGGATCGGCTGGTTTCCGCCCATTCGCTCTTACCCATTGAGCTACCATGGCCAACGTGCCATCCTGAGATTAAATTCTGCAATTGACTCATATATTCTCCCGGTAAACCACGTCCTCCAAGTTTAGGTCATATCGGACGATGAAATTGGTGAAATGATGCTCAAATAAGTCCGGGGTCCATGGAGCTTACAGCTACCCGACATTCGCCTATCAGGATAAGTGAAAACCCCGGAAAAATCCTTATCCAGGTAACTCACCCAAACCGAGATTCGAACTCGGGACCTCTTGCGCGTGAGGCAGACACGCTATCATCTACGCTACCGAGGCGAGCTACACCGTTTGTGGCCTCTTACCATCGTAAGTACTTGAGTCCCAGGTTTCATCATTCAAATCTTATTATTTTAGTTAATTGATGGAAATTAATCATTTCTTCACACTAGCCGTATATACGCTAAGGCTTTTGATAGAGTCAACATGAAAAGTTCAATGGATTTGAATGGACACATTTGACTCGTATATTTCCCCGTTAGCTCAATGGGTAAGAGCGACTGGACCGAAACCAGGCCATCCGTGGTTCAAATCCCGACCATGGCATTGAATTTTTCATGTTGACTCTATCAAAGACCTTAGCCTGTATACGTCTAGTGTGAAGAAATGATTAAGTTCCGTCAATTAACTAAATCAGATAGTTTGTTTTTCTCTTATGCTTTTATTTATTTTCTTTGCCACATACAGCAGCTAGAGAAAATATTGCATATCCCCCCATTCCGCCAACATACCGAAGTCTAAATTTCACTGGAAATATATGTATTGAGTCCCCTAAAACAAAACAAAAAACAAAAAAAACAAAAAAATAACTAAAACAAAAAAGAAAAGAATAGTTAAAAATAGGTACCTGTGAACAATATGACTCAAAAAATGTGAATGACAGTATTTAGGTTTACCATCTACCGAATATGTGACACTTAAAAGCAGCCTTTGCATAGAATATATTTCAAAGTTTTTCCTTTTTCAAAAACTCTTCCAATGAATTTTATTTAAAAGTATCACATAGGAAAGGCATTTACTTGAAAATAAAACTTATATATTGAATTTTCAAGGAATAATTGTAAAATCTTCATTTGAAAGGAGTTTTGTATAATTTTGTATACGTAATAAACTATATACGAAAGATGTACGAAAACGCCCGCCTTGGTAGCGTGGTGGTAGAGTGTCTGCCTCACGTTCAAGAGATCGCGAGTTCGAATCTCGGTCAGGATGAGTTACCTGGATAAGGTTTTTCCGGGGTTTTCCCTTATCCTGAAAGACGAATGTCGGGTAACTAAGCTCTATGGACCCTGGGCTCATATGAGCATCATTTTACCCATTCCATTCATCGTCCGATATGACTTAACGTTGGAGGACGTAAAATTACAAAAAAAGGAAAAAAGGATGTACGAAAACGAACTGTACAAAAACTATAGCTCTCAAAAAATGTATATAAAGTAATTTTTATACGTACATACCTAGTAATATAGTGATTTTCTTCAGAACGGGTGACAAATTAAATTTATTTATATATCGTTGTTTATGTACAACTATATCTTACAAGACACATACAAGAATGATGCAGAAACCAGACAAACCAAATAACAAAAACTATATAGTTAATTTAGAACATATATGTATTTTTAAACCATAATTGCATAGTGTGCTTGTAAGACATGCAGAAACCGTTACCAGCAATAGATTTTTTTTTCAAATCTGTTTTCGCTTTTACTCTCAGCATTTTCCCTCAATTTACTGAATATTCCTTTAGTTTATAAAGCTAATGTAAAGCCTCCTCTACGCTGCTAATTTTCTGAAGAGAAAGTAAAAACTGTAAATAATGAAGGAAAGATCCAAGAGAGAAGAACAAAAAGATTAAAAATAAATAAGCAAGTTTCTCTCCACTCGCAGTTGTTTATGGCGGAGGTGGTATTTTTGGCAGCCTCCGAGCAATGCAGAACCAGCTATTAGGTAACGAGACAGAGGACATCTCCTTGACACCTTGAACCGTTTTATGGAATGTTGAAGAATCTGCAACAGAAGCTGTGGGAGTGGTGGACGGTCAGGAGGTCGAAGGCTATGGTTTTCATCAATTGGCATCCCCCTTTTTGATTTATGTACATATGACATTTGTTTACATAGGTGGTCCTCGTAACTGAACACTCGAGAGTCACCTATGTCAGTCTCCTGTGAAGATTTCTGCCTTCAAGGCCACGAAGCGTTCAAAGCCTTAGTTCAAATAGTAGCTATCCACACAACATTTCACAAAATCAAACAAGTATTATTATTTTAAAAAAATTATACGATTTTGTTTTTTCTTCTTCAAAATATTCCCTTTCAATTTCAGTATATTTTTGATTGCGAAGAAACCAGTTCTTAAAGCAATGATGTCACTCCTCCTGAGGCACTTCAGAAATCAGTGAAATCCACTGTTTTATCTGATGACAAACATCTGATTCTAAGCAGTTATCTTTAATTTTTGAAAGAAAAAAATTACATAACGAGCTCCATCAGAGCTGCATGATGAAGTGTCTATGGTGCTGAACTTTAGGGCTTCCAGATACCTACCCAGTTTTTAGTTGTGGGTTGTTGACAAGATGTACATAGGTGGTCTGAGAAGTTTCGGACCTAATAAAGATACAAGACATTTTTTCATTTTTTTTTTAAATTTTTCAACATAGTCTCCGTCTAGCTCTACACACTTCTCCCAGCGATGCTCGCATCTCTGTAACCCGTCCAAATAGTGCTCGGCGCTTTTCTCTGCAAAATAATTGTTCACGAAGGTGATTGCCTCTTCATTTGACAAAAATCTCTGTCATCCAAGCGCAATTTTCAGATGAGGGAACAAAAAGAAGTCGCTTGGGGCTAGATCTGGTGAGTAAGATGGATGGTCAAGCAGTTGAAACCGTAATTCGTGGATTTTCGCCATTGCAACCGCTGAGGTGTAAGACGGTGCGTTGTCTTGGTGAAAAGGGATTTTCTTTTTCTGCAAATGTGGCCGTTTTTCTGCAACTTATGCTTTCAGCTAGTCAAGTAATGATGCGTAGTATGTTCCTTTTTGAAGGCAATCGATTAAAATAACTCCATGACTATCCCAAAAAACAGTCACCATCACTTTCCCAGCCGAAAAAAATAACATTTTTTTTTTTTAGCCAGTTTCCCCTTTGCAGTCAACTGTTTGGACTGTATTTTGTTTCGGACATATAACGGTGTATCCAAGTTTCATCTATAGTAATTAATCGACGCCAAAACTCGGATTTATTGCGCCTATACTGCGCCAACAAAGCTGTGGAAATGTTCATTCGAACACGGTTTTGGTATAACGTGAGCAAATGCAGCACCCACGCGCGGATAGCTTTCTCATCTCGAAATGATGATTTAATATGTGACAAATACGTTTTTTGACATGTTCATAGCCTCTGCTCTTTCTCGCTTTAATTCGGCGGTCGTCTAGCACAATTTGGTGAACTTTGGCGATGTTTTCGTCGGTAGTTGCAGTATTTGGACGCCCCAAACCTTCATCGTCTACCAAGTTCTTGCGGCAGCGTTTAAATGATGGTGCAGAGTCCCCATACACAGAACTCAACTCATTTTTGATTTGCGTAGACGTATTGCCTTTCAAAAACAAATATTTAATGACAGATCGATACTGGATTTTGTCCATTTTAATAAAAAAACGCTCACATATACTCACTCAAACGACTGTTACATAACAACTGGGCATCCAAAATGGCTGGAACTTTGGTAACTGTCAACAAATGAACAACGAAATTCACTAGTGTTTATTTACATAATTTTAACTTCATGTTGAGGTCGGAAACATTTAAGACCACCCTCCTTACAAAATGCTAGCACTTCACAAATCATTTCGGCGTAGGATAGACCATCTTGACCACGTTTCCTCGTTTAATGCTTGTATAATATTTCAAAAGCTGCCGTGTTTATTTCGTAGGAGCAAACTTTCACTTATAAAACAGAAGCTATTCTATTAGCATGACATGCTATTAAGATGTAAATGAGGAGACTAGCCAGTGGGCACACCGTGCCATGTCTCCTTTTCAAATCCCCGTTGGCTATTTCGTCTCTTTGAGCCTACAACCAGCAGAGACTAATAACACTGGGCTACAATGAAAATGTTTCGGGCTTAAAAATAGTGGATTTACATCTATTTCCATCTGCTGTATTCAAAAGTCACCATAAAAGTGATATTTTGGCTCTTGTTTTGAAGATAAAGTGACATTTCATGTTTTAGAGTGAATATTTTAAATTTGGGGGAAGTTTCTTTTTTGGGAGTTGGCACACCTGTCAAATACATCAGAGAGAAATTTTGGAAATTAAGTGATAGAAAAGTTAAGGAAGGCATTTTTGTCGAACCACAAATAAGAGAACTTGTAAAGGATCCTGCATTTGACCAAATTTTGGAGGGGAAAGAAAAGGAAGCTTGGGAAGCCTTCAAGGGTGTTGTTCGTGGATTTTTAGGCAACAAAAGAGATGACAAAATACCGTAACCTTGGATGCAACATGTCTTTTAAGATCCATTTTCTCCACTCCCACCTAGACTTTTTCCCTCCTAGTTGTGGAGATGTTAGTGATGAACATGGGAAGAGATTCCATCAGGACATTCCTGTTATGGAACAAAGATATCAGGGCCATTGGAATGAAGTAATGCTTGCGGACTACTATTGGTCTTTGTTTAGGGATTCTGCGGAACTCCATCACAAGAGGCAAGCTAAAAGACGACGAAGCCAATAGGCCACTACATGATTCTCTTCAGACACGACTATCTGCGAAATATTTTCCCAGCAATTTAGAACTCTTGGCATGTAATTACCAGTTCAAAAATCAAATGCACTTTCATTGCTGTTAGCATGTATGTAATTAAAATGTATCCTTTTCTCTCAATCCATTAATATGTAATACTTCAACTTTGTGTATATCATAGAAAATAGAGCTAATAAAAACTTTTCATTGTCTTATTTGTTTTTCTCAACCCAAAATCAGTAGGAAATGTCTCATGAAGTGCTCGAAACATTCAAAAATGATTTTTTTACTGCCCAGTGTAATTGATCAAGATTTAATCTGGTTAAATGTTGAAGTTCGAAACTTTGAGCACTGGCAAATAGTTCCCGTACTAGTTCTATCTGTCCTGTCTGGTGAACGATTGTAGTTTTGTGAACAACCACAAAAGAAACTTTATATATCAAAGATCAGGCTGGTTTTAAAACAAATAATTGGTACAATTTAGATATGTCATTTACTTACAACCTTAAACATAATTTTACAGCAGTTACAATTGCCTTCCAGATTAACAGAATGATAACCCTTTGGTTGACACTTCAGAAGGCTACGTTTTCATGCATAACTCTACAAGACCTTTTCCTTGGTACCAAAAAAAAGGTCCAACAGTGTTCTTTTCACTTGTACATTTAATGTCTCTCTTAAGCTCCCTTTTAATTATTCAAAGCTCCTATTTAGTATTCCATTGTTACAAATTACTTTCTAAAAATTATTTTCATCATTTATAAATCACTGTAATATGATTTCAGGTGACCTCTTGCTTTATAATGGGTACTATTCGTATAATGCGAAAATTTAAATAAAAATCTGTATTTATATGGCTGCCTGATTTAATTAATAATATGATTAAATTTAGAAGGTTGTACATTCCGGTGCTGTTGGTATCTGTTGGTGTGTTACTTTATATAATGTTGGCATAACCGTTTCACCATTCGTGTTTTACACCAGTCCTGGCTGTACCAATCTCTTATTGGCTTATATCAAAATCCAATAACATGAGGCGGCACTTGGCCGTTAAGTACCTCGTTGAGACTTTCCGGCACTCAACACCTCATGTGATGGGATATGTGACGGGTGAGGACTACGGATGGGAGGTTTACAACAGGTCGGAGTTTTTCTCAGGGTAGGTCTGCATGTGTTCTCTCTTTTGGGTTTCAGGGAGTGGGTGCGTCCTGAAAATGTATGGTATTATCACATAGAAGACACCACGACCGTTGAATGGCAAGTTTATTTATACAAGTCGCCCTCTCCACTCGTCACTGTTGTGTTGGTGTTACTGGCACATTAGGCGCGAGATTTAGGAATTGCACGTTGCTGTGCGCGCAACATGACGGCTAGTTTGAATCACAGTCGCGAGTGAACTTGTACATTTCTAGGACGCGCCAAGTTGTGTATGTAGCTGTGTACGCGTTGTCGTTTCTGGACGTAGCGAGACCATTACTTTGCGCACTAGAGTATTTCCGGAGGATTATACAAAAAAATACAGAGTTTGGTAGAATCCTGATGATGTAACGTGTGCTGTCTCTCTCACTCCCTAACACAGAGTGTTTGATAATCAACTAACATGTGTTGCTCCGTCCATTCGCAAACACGGGCTTTGATGAAGTTACAGTACTTGTTGCCTCCTTCACTCGCCAATACAGAGTGTTTTTCCTAGCAAACATCAAACGTCGCCATTGCTCAAATTTCCCCTTCCTTTCACTGAATTTTGGACATTTTAGGGGTCATGTGACCTGTTACTCGTTCCTTATCGGTTGTGTTTCATCTCTACTCTTAAATTTCATCGCAATTTCGAGTTTTGAGGCATGAATACCACGCTACTTTCCCTTCCCACGGTCTAGGTAACTAATGCAGAAGCACGCTTGCAAAAGTGTAGCTTAAATCCCCGGTGTCTATTCTCTCATCACGTATCATGTACAGATCAATGCATCGACTGGCGACTAGGGTCTATCCTTGAGCGATTCTCAAACAGTGCCCCTTTGTCGGCTCAACACAAGGAAAATTCCTGTGAGGGTAAGTTTTCATTTTCTCGGCTTTCTTTACACGTTGGGTTCACGTGCTTGCAATAAAATATATGTTTTGGGATTGCCTGTTTAGTTTCTGCACGTGTAAATTAGATCATTATCCCCTATATTTGTTATAATTTAGCTTAATTCATATTGTGGTTTCTATCCGCCCTTAATTATGCAATTAATATGACTTTCGCGGTTATTATGTCAATGTTATGCCTAATAGGGACGGTATCACACACAAGCAATGAGCGTCGAACAAGGCGCGTAGCCGTGGTGCATAGTGCAAGGGGAGGGGTAAGGAGGAATTTTACCTTAGTGGAACGATTGTCAACACCAGCTCCTGGCTGTGCCCGTCGCTCATTGGTTGGATGTCATAACGCGGGAACCGGGGAGAAGGTCAAGGGGTAGGTTAGGTTATAAGGAATGGGGGTTCATGGATTAATTAATAGAACATTATCGTCTTTGTGTTGTCTACGTGATGAAAATGTGTTTTAGTATGCTTGGTATATTTTGTATAGATAGAGCTTAAGTTACAGCTTTTAATTATTTTGTAATGAAATGAGATGATTCGAAATAAATTTGCGCAATGTGGAGTTCAAGTTGATACACATAATAAAACAAATAAATCTGCCACATCCCTCATTCCCTTCCTAAGAAATCTACACAAACCTGAGAAGGTTCATTATTCGAACAGGATGGGCAATCTGTTCCTGTCCTCAATAACCGCTGATAAAATAATCAAAGTCCGATGAGACGCATTCTGAATTATATGTTTCAATGTAGCTTGTCTGGGCTTCTGATTCACCTCCGCCATCGCAAAACAAATGGCAGGCGCACGTTTTTCGATCGCTGAGAGTGGGTTGAACTGTGGTACCATTCACCTACCAGCCTAAACAGCTGTTTCATATTTAGGAAAGTTTCCGTACACCGGACTGTACCTACTGACGTATGTACATCTTAAGACTAGAGAATCATATGATATATAAACGAGACTACAAACTAATAAACGATTACTTAAAAAATAACAATGTTATAGTGATAAAAATTATACGTGCAGGCCAGTTCCAATAAAGAACTGATAAAATATCTTGCAACGATATGCCCAGAAACTAGTGAGTTAAGAATATATTGTAATTTGAGAAACACTACTTAAAGGAAATTAACTAAATCAGTTACAGATACAACGTCCAAATTATTAAAATGCTAATACATTCCTAGAAAATTCAAATCTAAAATGTGTAGTATTTTGTAAGAGAAGAATGGCATATGCCGAATACGGTATTTTTTTATTCAATGATCATCAGCATTACATGCTTTACAGCTCCTTGTTAGCTAATAGAATCTTTATGAACTATATAAGGACATGTAAGGAAAACCAAGTTGGCTCCTATTATCTACTAAACATTGTGAGACGAAGATGGCACACAAAAGAAAAAGAAACTGATAAAAAAACGAGTAATCAAAGAGATAACAAGAACAACATTCATTGTGAAACAATATTCAGTTTTTCAGCCAGTCACTAAGGAGGAGTTGTCTCTTCAGGCGTGTGGGCTGGTGGGTTCGTACGCCGATGTCATTCATATCAGCTCCTGGAACATCTGGCAGGTTTGAGAAGAAGCGAGAGGCGATCTGACGTATGTAAATTCTATTTAGTTAACGCGTGTGCACGTCGGCCTCTGGCTTTGCGAAACTTTCTTAGTTTTGATATATATATATATCGCCAAGCTACAATTCTACTGAATTCCATAATAATCCTTATCTTATTCAAAGTGCGGTATTTGAAACCCAGCTCCTTTAGGCAAAATGAAGCGCCCATAAGGAAAATCACAAATTTCTTGCAAATGTGCAACCAATTCGTCTAAGGTGGGCGGTCTCCCTTTTACATGGAATCTATAAATTTTTCGACGAATTAAATCGCATGTGAAATTATCTACTTTAGAGAAACTTTTCCTTTTGTTTTCACACTAGATCGGCGTCTTTGGTATTCCTTTCGTCACAATATTTATTACTGTATTTCTGTGAATACCCAGAATTTATCATCAGGTTCATTGCACGACCCCTCACCAAGATTATTTTTCAGCACATATTTATATGTGTTCAAAACAAGCGCTTGAATTTGCTTAGAAACAGTTCCAGTTATAACTTCGTTTTTTTTTAGGCTTTTCCAGTAATATAACTCGGCCCAGTTATTCACACTGTCTTCACTTTGATTATTTTCACTTGACTGAAAGTTATCTACTACTTCATTTGCATTTACCACTGCATTTCCCTCCCACAGTCTCCACATCGTGGCACACAACGAATTTCTGCACATAATGAAATAGACCAACTGGAAGTTGGAACTTTGGCAACTGAGACTCCACGTGGAGTAGTCATGCGACTGTCACTTCGAGAAAATCAGGGTTGCTATTGGTCCTCAACGACAGTGTTCCATTTCTGAAGTGTGGAGATAGATATATGACGGTCATTAGTGGGCGGGAGGCTCAGGTTCCTTTAACTCCGAACTGCACATGCGTTAACTAAATAGAGTTTACTGGTGAAGAGGAAGAAGACCAAGTTCTTTATGCAGTTGTTCATTTCTTACGTACCAAGGGGCATCCGTGGCGATGCACAGAAATCGATTTTGCAGGACCTGTAACCTACGGACATGAGTGTTGCTAGCAGGACCCCATACGTGGAAAGTATATGTGATGAGTAGCCGGACAAGAGATTTGTAGAGAAGCAGAGAGCATTCAATCCCAAGAGGAGTGTGTCTATGAAGTAGCGGACCAAGTTTTGAAAGTCGCCCTGATGCCAATGAGATAAGTCCATCAATATGGGCTCGTCAAGTAAGTTTGGTGTCCAACATTACTCCAAGGTATTTGACGGAGGTGGTGGGACAGCCAGAGAATTGATTCAGGAGAGAGTATGCAATTCGGGAGAGTTGGAGATGCCACGTAGGCTAAATCTTAGCTGCGGTCTTTTGAGCGTTAAGACGTATGCGCCAAGTATCAAACGATTCAACGAGGCAGTCAAGAGAGGTTTGTAGCGTGTGAATAGTTGTAGGGAGATCTGTGCCGGAATGATATAAAACAGTATCATCAGCGTATAAGGCTATGGAGGTAGGGGCCAAGTCAGGAAGATCATAGGTATAGACACAAAATAAGATCGGGCCAATATGGATGCCTGAGGAACTCCTGCTGTAATATAGCACTGAGAGGACTCCGTAACACCAATGCGAACAGTAAATGTGCGATCGGATAGAAAACTATAAATGGTAGTGAGTAGATACTGCGGAAGGCCTATGCTATAGAGTAATACGGTATTGACATGCACAAACTTAAGAAATAAATCTAAAAGGGAAACAAAAATATTAATAAATAATTTAATAATACAAAAAATTACACGTACCAGAAATGAGATAGGTACCAAACTTTTAGGGACTGAATTATTCGATATTTTACTTGGTCTATAAAACACTGGTAGTGCAGCGAAAACCAGGAGGCAAACCCTTTCAGATTCCCATAATTGTGTTAATGACTGGTTGAACATTTTCCTTAACTATACTGTTATATACACGGTAATTTTCATAAAATTGTTGGCACGCATTTCTACGTGTTATAATGGGAAATAGGAGGCTTCGCTTCAGTCACGGACGAATGCCATTATGTGGTGTAATCTATACTTTGATTGAAGAAGAACCGAAGGAACCGGTTCTGTATAAATAACCGAACAGGTAGCACAGCCAGTACTATTGATTTTATGGAACTGAAAGCAATATGCAGCCGAAAGAGAAATCTTTGAGAAAAGGTTATAAATATCATATCGGTATGGTTTAGGAGTAAGTCCATGTACACATATAGACATTTCTTTAGCTTTACTCAATACTGACTTCGCCCACGTGGGCATTACTTTGCATACTTGAATTACTACCCTCTGCATCAAATAACACTTAGAACATTCGAGGTAATTTAATTCCTCTTGAAGACGAAGAATGATTTAGCTTTCCTTTTAGGTATTCTGCAATAGCTAGGTATGGAAAGATAGTCAGACTGAAAAATTCAGTGCCATAGCCGGGATTTAAACCACGGACCTTCTGGTTGCCATCCAGCCGCTCTAACCATTGAGGTACTATGGCCAACGTGCCGACATGACATTAAATTCTCCAACTGACTCGTGTTTTTTTTTCTCCGGTGAACCACTTAGGAGTTCTCATAAACACATGAGAAATATACCTTAATAGCGACTTTAATCTACACACGGCTAGTGTGAAAGAACAATTAGTTTCCATTAATTGACCTAATAGTGGTTAACTATAAATCCCGGGTCTTAAAGTACTTACATGTTGTAAGTCGCCATTAAGGTAGTTGTCTCATGTGTTTATGAGAACTCCTAAGTGGTTTACCGGGAAAATACGAGTCAGTTGAAGAATTTAATGTCATATCGGCACGTTGGCCATAGTAGCTCAATGGTTAGACCGAATGGACGGCAACCAGAAGATCCCTGAATATTTCAGTCTGGCTCTGTCTTTCCATACTTTAGCCTACACACGGCCAGTGTGAAAGAACAATTAATTTCCAATAACTAACAATCACTTCATGCATCGCGTATTATAACGTCAAACAATTTAAAACCAAGTTGGAAGTGCTTGGAATGAAAGACCAATCAGCATATAGATAGTGTGTAGGTAAGTTATTTTAATAATGTCACCATCAGTCGCCGCAAATATCGGCGCGTAACTTCCTGAACCTCTACTCCCGAAGTTTCGTTTTGCCTGTTTCTAGTAGTTTCGCTTTCTAGAACGTTCCATTCCTATCGGGGTACTACAAAAAGGATTAGTCAGCGCTTGGCAGTATCCAATCATTTTCAGCAGTGGTATAATAATGTAAATGGGTAACAGATCAGCGTGAAAACTTGTTTTATTAATCCGACAGCAAATAAAGTTCATGTATATTTCACTTGGACTCAAAAGAATTTTTTTTAGTTGAAATAAAGAAGAAAAAACAGGAGTGAAGGAGATGACTGATATTAGACAACAATCTGTTTAAAAATAGAGGATAAACGGATACCTTCAGGGAATACTATGAACAATCTTTTGACTTTGTAAAGTAGAGCATACAAGAACACTCAGCACAACGTGTGAAAATTAGGTGGCTTCCTCGCTTAATATCCCTGAAATAGATTAGTTCTTTTACATAAAGGCATAGAAATTGTTTTGGGAAAACCTTTCTGAAATTTGATAATGTTATCCCAAAGTTACATTATACTCGAGCAAGCTCCAAAAATCTAAACTGAACAATTTGTCTATATAACAAGGTGTCAGGGTCCAGGCTTCACGCTGGGAATGAGACGCCATAAGATGACCTTTACACCCCGTTAAAATACTGTTTGCGTCATGACAGAGGTCCTCGATTGTGGACCAAGAGGCCACTTGGAGGGTCTCTCGGAATTTATTTGCCCCCTCAGTAAACAGTTTATTACTGCAGGCACTCTCGGTAACGGGTTTTCCATCACTTGCACAATAGCATGACCCTTGCAAGAGAAACAAGGACTCTACCTTCCATTGTCACCTCTCGAGTGTTTTGACAGATGAGGAGGCCTGAATAGCGTCACAACTTTCAACTTTCGCATACCACACGTCATTCATTCCTCTCGTGTCAATAATGAAATTAAGGCCAGATTAATCTTACTTCGTTTTATTCGGTTTTAATAATGATACAGTTACTTTACTTTCCAAAGCCACTGTGTCAATAGTAAACAAACAACAAATTCGTCACCAGCTGCAAACATTCCATTGGATATATACTCCTTTTCACAATTACTCGCAAAAGTTTAAGGCCAAGAAGGTTTCATTATGGTAATTCCCTGACTCTTACGTGCCTTATTCGTTTTGTTTTGTTATTACAAGAAATTCGTGACCCTCTTGAAGCTTAGGCCGTGAAATCAAAAACGTATGCTGTTACCTCCCACCAGACTTATGTACTGCCAGCCTTATATAAAATAACGGCATGGAACCTTCAATAATATCACTTAAGTGAATCTGAAACTTCATAATCATGAAACGCTATTCAATTTGTTGCCACGAAGACAAAGATCAACAGCAGCAAATAATAATTTATTTATATAGATGCATTTGGTTTTCATTTATGTCTAACGTAAAATAGAATACAGTTCAACAGTGCGATAAAAGGAAAATAAAGTAAAATTCTAAAACATGTGTAGCATTGAGCTTAGGCTGTGTGGCGGAAACAATAGGGAAGCATAGGTAAAATCTGTTAATATACGAGGCCTGATCAGCAAAGACTGAGACTGATTCTTTTCAGAGATGTTTATTGCCGCAATTCAATGTTTACATGATATTTTTCAAAATAGTCTCTTCCTACTTCAATGCACTTTTTATGATATATTATATATTATTATATATTATGTATATGATATATTTATTGTGAATACTACAAAATCTTACAATTTACAGCTTTAGGCTACATTTACTTGTCTTTACCTTGTTGTTACCTTGGCTCGCATGACACCCTGGTCTTCTGCTCTGTCAGGTAGCTCTTAACGTCCATACCCCTTTGATTACTTAATTAGTCCCTTTCTTCCCCCTCATCTTCCTTTCTTACATTTTTTGCATTTCTGGCCCATTTTTCTTTTACTTTCTGCAAGAACTCACCAATACTTCTTACCTTCTTTTCCCCCCTGCCCGTTAACATTTTTATAGCTAATATCCTCTTCTCTAATTTCTCCCATTTTCTTCCCAAACCTTTTTTCTCCACATTGCAACCTCCTCACATTCTGTTACATAGTGTTTTATGCTTTTTCCCACACAATTCACAAATTCCCTTTTCCATACCTCTTATCCCTCTTAGAAATATTATTCCTGTTCTCATCCATGCTAAACCTTCTTTCTCTTGCCTATTGCAGTATCTACATATGCTTCTCGTACCCAATTCATTTTTATTTGCTTGTAAAATTGTAATGATTTCATATTTTCTAGACTTCCCCATATTTCCTGTCTTTCTTTATTCTATTCTGCATTTTACTAATTTACCCACATCGCATGTATACCTTTTCTCTAATCTCCATATATCTCCCATTCCTATTTTTTTTTTTCATAATTCCTCCTATCTCTGCCCACCAACTATTTGAGCTCTCTAATCTGTTTTTGCTGTCCCATGCATAATTTCATAATTTCCCCTTCTTCTTTAACCAAACACATATACCAAAATTTTACTATTCTTTCCATTATTATTCTATTTTTTTCTTGTCTTTCCTAATTCTACTAAAGCTATTTCCCTAGGTGCTGACCTTGGTAAGCCTAGTAGCTCTTTACAAAACCTTCTCTAGTTTTCGCCCAACGTTTTGTTTACCTCTGTGCCCCCCCCCCCCAGAACTCCACTGCATACAACATTTTGGATTCCACTAGATGCACTTTTTATAGCGGCTCTGCCAGTCCTTGAAGGCGTGCTACAGACCATTCTTTGTCAGGTCCTTGAGAATCGCCTCACTTTTCTTGAGCACTGCTTCAGAGTTTTCAAATCGAATACCCTCAAGCTTCGATTATCACCGGCGATGAGTCATGGCTGCATCATTATGATCCTGAAGGAAAACAAGCCAGCCCAGTGTGGAAATCGCCAGGTTCTCCAACAGCAAAAGAGGCAAAAGTTGCTCCATCTGCAAGGAAAGTGATGGTGATCACATTTTTTGACTGTGATGGAATGATTTGCCAGCATGTAGTTCCCCCTCACCCTGTTGTTACAGCAGCACACTACACATCAGTATTGGCTGCACTGAGGAAGCACATTGCAAAGAAACGACCAGAGCTTTCTCGGATTGGGTGACAATGCATGGCCTCACGTCGCAAATCAAGTCATGCAATTTCTGGCTCGATTCAACATTTCCTGTGTACCACATCCACCTTATAGCCCCACATTCACCTTGTTCAAAGATTGGCGCAGACGCTATAAAAAGTGTATTGAAGTAGGAAGTACTACTTTGAAAAATATCATGTAAACATTGGATTGCAGTAATAAATATCTGTGGAAAAAGAATCAGTCTCAGTCCCTGTTGATCAGCCCTCGTATGTTTACACATGATACATTTTAAGTGGACCTATGTATTAACAACCAATTTTGTGTCTATTTTAACCAAGTTTGAGATGTATGGACAAATGTACCTCAAACGTAAAGATGTCATCTCCGTATGTGCAAAGCTCTGCATGTATTTAGCAACCGCTCTAAATATACCACCTTTAATTTCTTTTAAGGTTTCACTCAGATCTGAAATATGCCAACTAATTTCTTCAGCACGAAATTTCAGCTCAATGCGTGCAGTAGTTCATGAGCGACATTAATGGATGTTCCAAATAGCAAAATCACTGTGGAATTCTAAACAGATTGATGTGAAACAGTATTACAGTTCTATATATAGTAGATATTTCTTTTTAATCAATACGGCATAAACGCACACCCAGCATCTTGTATCATCTAGCTTACAGTCCAAAATTCCACTCCATTTTACAAAATTAGTTATTAAGTTTTATGCAAAGCCAACAAAAGCTCGAAGAGCCATCCATCTATATATTTATCAACGATGATCGCAGCAACTGAAACATTGACAGGGTAAGAATAACTGCCTCGTAAAATAACAAAGGAACAACAACTTTACGATAAATTCATTGATCTTACAACTGCCTTATTATGCCAAACTTGTGCTTTCATATGTTTTTTTTGGTTTGTTTTCTTAGTAATTTGATTATGTTAGTAACTGGAATAAACAAAGTTATATTAGCGTTACTTTAACTCTTATTTCAATAGCTTCAGGTAGGTCAAATGTGACAAGAGGAAGGCACTCAGTTGCATCAAAGAGAAATCATAATTACACAGTGCAATACTTGTGGTGGAAATGAATCATGTCTTCCACACTAGTCGTGTGTAAGCCAAGTTAGAATGAATAGAGCCAGACTGAAAAATTCAGTGTCACAGTGGGGATTTGAACCATGGATCTCCCGGACTCCGTCCGGTGCTCTAAACCACTGAGCTACTATGGCCAATGTGCCGACATGACATTAAATTCTCCAACTGACTCGTATGTTTCCCGGTCATGCCATGCCATGCCATGTGGTGCTGACTGGCTGTATATAGCCAGAAGGTTTTTGCTGCGTGCCCACCCGTTAAGGGTTTTACCGCAGGTAAGGTAGATTTCGAGATATTGGGTTTTTAGAATGGTGTTATTTATGAGGTTACAAGATGTACCTGGGAGTTGATGGACAGGATGCAACACCTTGCACCCTGGTGTTTTTATTTGTTTTTACTTTGTGGAATAATTTTGATGCCAAGCAGCTTGGAAGGATTATGTGGAGCTCAGCTTTAGCTGCTGTTCGGATTAGCCCCTGGGTTATCTCGGATGCCCGCAAGCCATGCGGGGTAACCGGTGCTGTCTAGAGCGACGTCTAGTGGGGTCATAATCTCCCAAGGATCTGACAAGGGCGCTTCTGTGGTTGGGTAAACTTGCGTATAATTTTGATGCCCGGCGCCTTATTTCATCCTCCACGTAAACCACTACAGGTTCTCATATACTATGAGATATGCACCTTTGTGTGGCGACTTACTATGCTGTAAGTACTAAGTCCCCAGGCTTCATAGTTAAACCACTATTCTTTTTTTTTTTCCTAGTAATTTTGATGGAAATTAATCATGTCTGTCACACTATCTGTGTAGTAAGTCGGCACAACAAGGTGTATATCTCATTGTATATGAGAACCCTTAGTCACGACGAGAAAACAGCTATCCTGAATCAAAAATAGAAGTGCAAAAAGCAAGGGCCACAGATGTTTCATTTCAAGCACTATAAGTAGGTACACAGATGCTGAGTTAGCTAAACAGAAAACAGAAGAACCAAGGGAGATTACTGACTCGCATTTTGGATCTTGCAGTTTCCAATACTCTATGCCAGGCAAACGGACTGGAATTTTTCCCCTCATGGTTTCCCTCACTTAGATATTCAATACCAGGACCAAAGCTCCAACAAGAGGGCAAAAAGAAAAAGAAAATAGGAATACATGTTATAGGAAGGGGAGTGTGCAAGGCCGTCTCCTTTAACAGGTGCCAAAGGAAGACTACCAAACAACTAAATCATCTACCAGACATATACTCCAACTCAAGTGAATCAAAGAACCTACAGTAGCCTCGATGTATGAAGAACTTAAAGCTATGTTAAACGGTCCAGAAAGCAGCTTCCTTATGTAAGAAAGTTTAGCTATATGAGCTCCATTTACCTACTGTAATCTACTTCATTACCAGAGTATTCTAAATAATTATATTAAAGTAAGAAAACTGTCGCCGGAGTAACATCATAAATCGGCCAAACATTTGTTGTAATCGAATGTTGCAGAATATGCATTATTTTAAGAACTGTTTAGCATAGTATAATTGGAGTGGAGAGCCTTCATATTCATTAGTTTCGCCCATATTTCGTTCAATATTGATGTCAAGGGTACTTATTATAAGAAAACCATGAAACCGTAATATCCTAAAACAACTACGAGACCTAAGGGAAGATGTTATAGTGAATATATTTTTCCCTGTAATTATTGTTTTAACGGCATTTGTTTCTCATGGTTTTACACGAATAAGAGCCGCGCCGTGGCTGAGTGGTTAGATTGTTCGACTCTAACCAAAGCGATCTTTTTTGGGGGGGGGGATATTACGTCCTCCAACGCTAAGTCATATCGGACGATGAATGGAATGAGTGAAACGATGCTCAAATAAGTCCGGGGTCCATAGAGCTTAAAGTTACCTGACATTCGTCTTTCAGGATAAGGGACAACCCCGGAAAAACCTTATCCAGGTAACTCACCCTGACCGAGATTCGAACTCGGGACCTCTTGAACGTGAGGCAGACACGCTACCATCTACATTATCGAGGCGGGCGGTCCGGTTTTTTTATTTTTTATTTTATTTATTTTTATTTATTTATTTTATTTATTTATTTTTTTTTGTAGGTTTACGTCCTCCGACGTTAAATCATATCGGACGATGAATGGAATGGGTGAAATGATGCTCAAATCAGTCCGGGGTCCATAGAACTCTAAGTTACCCGACATTCGTCTTTCAGGATAAGGGAAAACATCGGAAAAAGACCTTATCCAGGTAACTCACCTGACCGAGATTCTAACTCGGGACCTCTTGAACGCGAGGCAGACACGCTACCATCTACCCTATCGAGACGGGCGGTCCGGATTTTTTTTTTTTTTTTTTTTTTTTTTTTTTTTTTTTTGCAATTTTACGTCCTCCAACGTTGTCATATCGGACGATAAATGGAATCGATGAAATGGTGCTCAAATGAGTCCAGGGTCCAAAGAGCTTAAAGTTACCCGACATTCGTCTTTCAGGATTAGGGAAAACCCTGGAAAAAACCTTATCCAGGTAACTCACCCTGACAGAGATTCGAACTCGGGACCTCTTGAACCTCAGACTGACATGCTACCACCACGCTACCGAGGCGGGCGGTCCGAGTTCGATCGTCCGCGACCGCATGTGAGATTTTTTTGTGGACAACATAGCGTAGGGACGGGTTTTCTCTAGCTTCTCCAGTTTCGCACTCCATCATTCCACCAATTGTTCCATTATTATCTTTCTTACCATCCGTTTCGCCCTTGTTCTGTCATCCACTTCTCTCACTCTCATACCAGGCAGCGGGCTGATCACCCATCTTGTATCCAAAGTTTCCGTTCCTCAATCCGACGCCGAAGGCATAAGGGACAGAGGAACAAGAATCCCCTAACACCACAATAGTGATATAAGAAGAATGTCTATGAATAGCATAGAATTTTAAGGTCAGTACGTAGCTGTCAAATGACTATCGTTATTGCTTTTGTATCTGTAAGATAATGTGTAATCTATTTCTGTAAAGATTTACCACGTGAAGTGAAAGAAAAAATAATTTTTAAGAAGAGTTTGTAAGCTCACTAATAAACTATAAATGGCAGAGTCTAAACATGTAAGGTCTGTTCTGAGTCAGAACGAGAGCTTACTTCTAGCCACAGCTGAAGATGATTCTAGTGGCGCCGTGTGGTGGTGGGCTTTCCTAAACCTGATACACACGTGGAAAGGTCGTACGCAAATCAGGCAAGGCTGCTTGCTGGTGGAACAGTTACATGTCGCCACATACAAATGTCAGTCGCAAGGACGACTACTTGCTCATCCACAGTTTCATCTGGTGTCTGCCCACTCGTTGCATCGCATTCCGGGACAACACCCGCTCATCCTTAGCTTTATGATGTGGTATTTGGCTAACGGGTGTAGCATAGGTCTCAGACATTTATAGCAGTTGTCCATTGGGTAACTCCTCTCCTGAGAGAAACATAAAATTATCTTCTCAAATCTAGGAACTGAATGTCTTCAAATCATTCTGTGGGCTGAGACTAAATAGTAGTGGTAGTCCTTTCATTTTTGAGCGTTTGTTCTCAATGGTCCTAAAATGTAACCTTCAATCGAATCGAATTGGATCTCCCGAATGTGGGCCACAGAGGAAATTGCCTGAGCCATTCCGCTCAGGGTGAGAAGGCACTGCCTATCTCCACAATGCTGTTTCCAATGCTATTACTAAGAAATTATTATTGAAATGTACATGAAAATTTTCAGCCTTGTTCTTAAAACCTTTATCTTTAATAATACTTATTATTATTTCAAAATTTTGTACTGATAATTTGTTATAATTTTTAGTTTTTGTAAAAAAATAGCACTGAAATTTCAGGAAATTTTATTTTTTTAAACAAGTATTATGAATCTCAGAGAGTTTCTTCTTCTTCTTCTTCTTCTTCTTCTTCTTCTTCTTCTTCTTCTTCTTCTTCTTCTTCTTCTTCTTCTTCTTCTTCTTCTTCTTCTTCTTCTTCTTCTTCTTCTTCTTCTTCTTCTTCTTCTTCTTCTCTTCTTCTTCTTCTTCTTCTTCTTCTTCTTCTTCTTCTTCTTCTTCTTCTTCTTCTTCTTCTTCTTCTTCTTCTTCTTCTTCTTCTTCTTCTTCTTCTTCTTCTTCTTCTTCTTCTTCTTCTTCTTCTTCTTCTTCTTCTTCTTCTTCTTCTTCTTCTTCTTCTTCTTCTTCTTCTTCTTCTTCTTCTTCTTCTTCTTCTTCTTCTTCTTCTTCTTCTTCTTCTTCTTCTTCTTCTTCTTCTTCTTCTTCTTCTTCTTCTTCTTCTTCTTCTTCTTCTTCTTCTTCTTCTTCTTCTTCTTCTTCTTCTTCTTCTTCTTCTTCTTCTTCTTCTTCTTCTTCTTCTTCTTCTTCTTCTTCTTCTTCTTCTTCTTCTTCTTCTTCTTCTTCTTCTTCTTCTTCTTCTTCTTCTTCTTCTTCTTCTTCTTCTTCTTCTTCTTCTTATTATTATTATTATTATTATTATTATTATTATTATTATTATTATTATTATTATTATTATTATTATTATTATTATTATTATTATTATTATTATTATTATTATTATTATTATTATTATGAGTCTGCTTAATACACACTAACAAATTCATATGTTTTGGTTGATTACTTTTTTAAAAAAAGTGTACCGGAACCTGAAAGAAATGTGAAACTGAGAAAGATTATATATTGATTACTGACTTCTCACACGAGTCAGAACATTCCTGCTGCATAGTCTTGGCCCTCTGCATTCTCACTTGTTCTTTTCAAATTCCTCTTCGGTTTTCTTGCCTTCTTGAGTTGTTCTTCAACCATTTTATCTGCTTTCAGGACTCGCAGCTCATCAATTTCTATATATGACTACTATCATGATTAGCACACGTATTGTGGGAACTGGGCCTACTAACCTCAATATTACACGTGGTTTCATTCTCTATTGTATTTATATTTTCTACATTTACTTTTCTATGTTCAGTAAAACGATTGCCTTAAGCTTTCTCTTTCGAAATGTTTTTGACCTACCCATATCATATATTCACCAATAACTAGTACAAAATGTTATTCAAAACAAATAACTGTTCACATACACAGCCAAAGACAAAAGAAAAACTAGCATCATTGGAGTTACAGTGGTACCAGCAAAAAGCTTGGAATATTCCTTACAAAACAAGGCTTAGTTCAGAAATATCTGTTCAGTATTACTGAAGATGTGATCGTTTTCTGGAAGCTTACGAAAAGGGGCGTGGCAAAAACTTAACACCCACTAATATAATTAGCAAAATAGGTGTAAAATATTGCTCCAATGAACTTTTTAACTATATATTTGTAATCTATAGGGATGACATTATATTAAAATGTAAAAATAAAAAGAAAAGTGAATGTTAACCCTAAGTGAGTACCTTCTCACCTTAAGGGAATGCAGCACCGAAATTGGCTAAAAATATGGGAAAAAATAATGTGTTTTGTTTTTAAGCTAATAAAATACTTTGAACCTTATAGTGTCATAATCCAACTAAATTTACGAGTTTCAGGCATGTAAATACCTTCATATGACAATGTGCACATGCATGCCGGCTCTTGGATTCACAGAATTCTGCCGTTTCAGTTTGATTGAATGTACTAAATTAATAGACACATTTGAGATTAGCGGGCAAAGTTTCTGGTGGAATTTTATGTATTGGTATGATGGTTATTTCTTACAATATGTGGCACCGTGGAAACAAAACACTGGCTGCAAACATTGAAAGCAAATAATAACGTTTATTTGTTTGCTTTTGTGTGAGTTTCTAACGGTCGGGATTTTCTTAGGTTTCTCGTTAAACTGCATACTGTTTATACATAATTTATGGGTTTTAGTCTGCCATTTAACATTTATAAAGGTATTTTATACATCAAAACGTGCATATAACTGTTATAATAGGTTATAGGTAAAACATTCTTTGAAACAACTGACATTCTGTTGACTGTGTACATACATAGGATCATGAATAGGCTAAACGATATATGGGAAGAAACACCTAAACATAACACAACAATGGGAACATACTTGAGGCCTGATGTAGTAAGAAAACTAATGCCTGTGTACCAAAGGCTGGCATTAGATGAAATCCTAAGGAGATGTATATTGGTAAATGAAAGTTTACATAACATTATATGGCATAATTGCCCACAAGAAATATTTGTTTCAAAAAAGAGACTTCAGGTTGCTATGACATCAACCATCAGTGAATTCAATTTTGGTTGTTTTGCTTCACTCAAGCTGCAGTCAGACATAATGGACACAGATTTCACCAGCATCTCTAAAACTTAGCCAAGGGAAGGACCAATTACGCTTACTTCATTCAGCAACTTCTGCGAAAGTAACTTCTAAAACATCCAGAAGGAAACTGAAGTTGAAGAACACTGCTGCAGAAGAGAGAAGGAAGAGGCAAGAGGGTCCAACTTATCTATCTGGACGGTTTTAGTCTGCTTCAATGCATGTAGCTGAGAAGGAAAATGTTTTGGATTTTAAAATTTGATTTACTCAGTTGTAGTTTTTTCAACATTTTTGTCATTCAAAATGTTCCACACGATGCAGTTTTGATGCAGTCCCTCTAAAATTTTCAACACGTGTCCTTATAAAGCAAACAAAGGTTTCTATCATATGAATTTTTAATATTCATAATATTCATAATATTCAATATTGATATAAAAAGTCAAAGTTTAATCATTTTTTTGGCTTTTTTTGTTTGCTCCATAGCTAATTTTTTTCCTCTGTAACTAAAGGGAGTATAAGAAATTCATATGATAGATCTTTTCTTCAGAACCATCTGAATATTTTTAGAAATAGAAAAATTAAAATTTTGAAAATTTTCATCACGTGGAGCGGTTTGAATTTTGCCCAAATTTTGAACTTCACAAACTAATTACTCAAAAACTATTGAAGATATAAAAACCAAATATTGAATTCTGTGTCCACTATGCATAAGAACTAAGTGGTGAAAATTTCATTAACATTGGTTGAAATTGCTGAATTTGGGGTTTTCGGTGTTGCATCCCCTTAAGCTGGAATAAATATGATAGTTCCAGAATCTCCTGCATATCTTTTATGCTAATATTAATTATACTTTTATTTCTGGAGCTCGAAATGACAGTACTTAGGGTATCAGTTTCGGACTAGCAATAACTCGCATGAAGTTGTAACTGTTTAAAATTGTTGAAAAGTGTTTGTATAAAAACACGAACTTCCACTGTGTTGACCAAAATTTCCAGTAAATGTGTCACTTTCATCTTCATGATGCAGTTCGAAAGTAAAAGTAATTACTAAAGACACTGATCTATGAATCATCGTGTTTTTCCCCAGCCTTTTTTATTTCCTGTCCTGGAGAAGGGAAAGTGGCTTGATTGTAAGGAGTTGATTGATAGGCAGTCTTTAAAGGAAGTGTTAGATAGAGCGGAAAAATCTAATTAAAATCATCTTTCATACCGACTCCGTTCGTTCTTGATAAATCAAGAGCAGATCACGAGATCTGCAGGGTGACTGTGACTTTTAGGCCCTGAATTAGTGAACAGTGATCTTGAATCCTTGTGAATATTTCTATCTATAGGAGGTTTGACACAGAATCCTAAAGCTAGCTTTTGTTTCAAGCACTTAGACTGTACAGCTCAGAACATCAAACATAGCTCATGTTCACTTTCTTCTCGGGCAGCCAGCCAGGTGAAAAGACAATTAGATATCAACGTTTCGGGAGTGTACATCTCTCCCATCATCAGGATATTTATAAAAGGTTATAACCACAAATGAAATACTGGATATAACACAACTATAAACAAAGACAAAACAATATCAAAATTCGCATTACTAAACAAAAGACTGTTTTCAGTAAACTAAATGCCAGGGGAGGAGATGGCGTGAGTATAGAAAATTGTGTCAAAGAAACGTAACTACTTAACTTGATTATCAAGCTGTATTGATCTTTGCTTCTTAATTCCATGGATTTCCATTTTTAAGGCCGGTTTCCAAGAGGAGCTGAACTGAAATCCAGCGTCACGATTAAGCGTGCTCCTTTCAGAGGAAATCGCCAAAGCCTCCTTAATTCTCCGCTCCCAGTAACTATTGCATTTTGCCAAGATGGTCGCCTCCCGAAAATTGGCTCTATGGCCGTTATCAAAACAATGCTCTGCCAGCCCAGACTCCTCAGGTTAAAACCCTTGACCTGGCATTTAATTTGATTTGGTTAAATCTCTTAAATATATTAATAGATTTGATAGATTAATAGGTCAAATAGATTTGGTTAAATCTCCTGACCTGGCATTTAATTTACTGAAAACAGTCTTTTGTTCAGTAATGCGAATTTTCATAGTGTTTTGTCTTTGTTTATAGTTGTGTTATATCCAGTGTTTCATTTTGTGGTTATAAGATTTTATAAATATTGTCACCCAGTTATCGGAAAGCACGAGCAACTGCAGCTGAGTAGGGGACTAGAGGCATCCGGGACACGCCCACCCATTTATCTCAGTCACTAACTGAGGGGATGATTAGGGAAGTGTCACTGGTCGATGGCCGCCTCTTCCCCCTCCCCCTGCCGTCTGGAACCTTCGCGGTGATTCACTGAAACGAGAGACTTCGAGAAACAGTGATATCCCTATAAAGGAGGCTACAGTGAGTGAGTTGAGTCAGTGCTTGACAAGCAGCGTAGGAGCGCCGTGCTATTGAACGGACGAGAAGACTGTGTACATGCATCGGAAGAGTGTACGTAACTGTGAGCGTGCAGTGGAACTGTAACAGACGAACTGGTGAATCGTAATTGTGTGCATTTCGTAATTCTGTGTAATTGGCAAGTGTTCAACTGTAAGTCGGTGGAAATAAAGAACAATTTTGAGTGGTGCAATTGGTCTTTTAATTTCGCGAACCCACAAAGTCACAATACCCTGATAATGGGAGAGATGCACACTCTCGAAACGTTGATATCTAATGATCTATTCACCTGGCTGGCTGCCCGAGAAGAAAGTAAGCGTACTCGTCGCCAGGAAAGCTTCAGGTCTTATAGCTCATGTTTTTCTCAGCACCTTCAAGCATATTTTTAAACATCTAATAATATTATATTAACTTTATCAACATCCTTTTATTCTTTATTTAATAATTCCGATACAAACTAGGTTAAACGAGTTTTACATTTTTAACTCCATGTTTCATAAAATTGAAATTGAGTTTTTGTTCATGTACGTTATCTGCTTTGGTGCTCAGTTCCACATTAACAATGAAACAACAGTACAAATAAAAGCAGATGGTATCTATCTTCCGTCCACAGTTAATGAAAGAAGCCAGGTGGATGGTATCCTAATTCCATCTATTTGGCACATTTGGCACTAAGTTTTCCGTGGACACGTGTCGAAGCTGTCATCTGAACTTGACGTACAAAAACAGGTTGGTATGGTGCAGTGTTGAGACCTAGAAGGCTAACCGTCCGCCCCTATCAAGATACCAGGTATCTCCTTACAGACCCATCGCAGTATGAACTTAAGGTTAACCTGCCTTGAAATGAATAGAGAAAAGTAGTATAAATATGTAGTATCTTGATCATACTGCTCACTGAGGCTTAAGCTGCTAAATAAACGACGTTGATAATACGTCGTATGTTAACATTTCAGAAAGTAATTTACAGCTTAATAAAAGCTTGACTGTTTATAGAACCATCATAATTTATAGAACCCTAATTTTATTGTTTCAGATTGTCCCTTACTATAGAGGAGGGTAGCACAGTTAACTAAACATTGCCCATATACGAGGCGTGTGTGTAAAATAAGGTCTACAAGGTGCTGGAGCTTTGAGGAACGCTATTACGCGAGATCCGGCAACAGTGGCGTGTAGCTTGGTTTTACACCTTCAAACCCCCACCACAACGAACCCGTTGCAACCATTAGTCTTGCCTGGGCAGCCGTTTGCGATGGAGCTTCCTATCATTTTTGTTTCGGCATTTCAGTTTCAGAACACAACAAATTTACAGACCTCACAAACTACTCTCCTTACTGCGACACTTCTAGCTCCTGAAGTCCTGACTGATGCAACCCACACTATTCCATGATGTAATCGCCGATTTCTCGAATTGATGCGTCATAAATTCACCAGCACTGCTAGGACGCTGGCCTGTGTTAATTACATGTTTACAACACTTATAAACTTACTGTTTCATAAAAGTTTATGATATAAATGAACTTTTAATCACTAAAAACCAAAAAAGGCCATGGGTCAGGGTCAGGTCGGCTACGGGAATCGAACCCGGTCCTCTCGAATGCTGGCTACAGACGAAAATGCCCAATAAATTCGTGGAAAAGAAAGAAAGTAACCGGAAAATTCGTCTAAACGTTAAAAAAATGACTTTATTATAAAAGTGTGGTAAAAATGCCCTTTGATGACGTATAAAAATCATATATATCTACCGTGTTTGTTCCAGAATGCACTTAATTTCCAATAAGAATCGTCTATAACTAATCAGAAAAAAGATGACTTCATCAAAATCCGGGCCCTAGTTATCAGCAGTAGCCAATGCAACGATGGATATAATATATAGAAATAAAGATCACTTATTAACAAATCTGGCTATCCTAACATGGCTTGACAGAAATAAATTGAAATAGTATGCACATGCAGTATCATTAAAGGAAGCACTTATAAGAAATTGTTGGACCTTTTAGGTAGATGGTACAGCTTGAGAAGGTGATCCATGTGCTACTTTATTGTACGGAAGGAAAATATTTTTCCAGTTTCAGCTACCATATTTGCAACTGTTTCTTTCCATACAGATGTATCTTCATATGGGTTGGTTGAAATTACCTCCTGCATCAATATTAGATCATTAATGGTAAAGCGTAATCTTTCTTGGGTCATTTTGTAAGAGAAATGCTAACCGTGAAGCCTCGCGTTAAATGGTGAATTATGACGTGTCCGGTTATCGGTTATCTGTTGACAGTAAACGTGCGCATGTGCAGAACATAGCTCACATGACACTAACGTTCACGGTAACTGCCAACAATATGGGCAAGAACTTCCTAGTATCGTTTCATCTGCTACAGTATTTAAATAAATAAGAGGAGAAAATTAGTTTAGAGTATTTATTTAAAGTTATTTATTGTTCTCTTAGAATCATATTACCTAAATTGGTAATGTACTCAATACAATTGATTTTAGATATATGATGCTTTCTTCTATTTGTCAACCACATAAATAATAGATGCATAAGCCTCATAGCTATTATACAAGTAGAATTCAATTGGCTATAATATGCCAGCCTCCAGAGTAGTCAGATTTATTCGCTAGCTCCATAAACATACCTTAGGTTTTGATCATCAGGAAAATTACATTGTAATATCATGGTTGGTTACTCATTTGAGAACCCAAAATTACAATAGCCACTGATTCTTGAGATGAAGTATGGCTTGCTTAGCAAAAGCGTAAACAAGGGCCAAGGACGGATCCTTGCGCATCGTCTGCCCTTAGGCTACCAGGAGATGATGCTTAAACGTACATTTTCTGCCAAGTAAAACTGCTTTTATGAGACTATGAGCCATAAAAGTCCGGCTAATTTGTATACTGCGATTACTGTTTGCTCATCTTCGGCCTTTCCCAAAGGAATTTACCCGGTGACGCATAGCCAGGAAAATCACTGCCAAAGGGAGTTAAATACGACAGAGAAGCAGTTCTCCTTTATTTATAGACTTCTACGCAGAATTGTTTACAATTCATTTCATCTTTTTTGTTGCCTGGGGACTTAAAGCATTGTCCAAATACATCAAGGAGATGTAATTCAGAGAACGTGTATGTGGTAGCAGAAAATAGCATGTGCACAAGAACAAATGCATCATAAACAACAACCATTATCTACTTTTGTGCTTAGTTCTTGCACAATAAAGGAGAAAGAAAGGATATCCATTAATAAGCCAGACACATAAGAGAAGTTGGAATTCTTAGGGGAAAGGACAGGATATCGTAACGTTCTGTCTCCAAAACTGTGAGCTAAATAAAAGATGCTTAGTTCTCAATTAATTCTTTGTAATGTACATAAAATATCAAAGGATAGCTCAATGTTATTGTTACCTATGATATGGAGTTTTATTTAATATACACGACAATGTATAGAAATCATATTATAATTCATTTAGGAAGCAACAGATTTGTATGTTTCATTCCCTTTAAGCACAGCACATACGCTTCGTGTATTGAAGCTTCCACGAGATCGGTTCGATCAATTCGATTCTTACGACTGTGCAACATGGTTGTACTATGACAAGATACATAGGGGGGACTTAACATCACGACCTGTGAAACTTTTAATGTCTAGCCCATGACGAGTCGTCCCCGGTAATAAGGGATGAGGTGAAAAATACCAAGGTCTTGAGCTGAGGACAAGTTCTATAACAGCCAAAGATTTGTCATATAACTGACTATTATCCTGTGTGGGCTTATACATACCGGGAAGAGGTCTCGGAGACTTCCTCGATCCGGAGGACGAGACTTTATAGACAATAAATTTCCTACCATGCACGCTGGAACTATGGAGCTCACGTCGATGCCCTAGATTACTGAAATAGTCAACTAGGTTGAAAGGTGAAACGGGAGAGATAAAATTCGGGGTTTGCAATTATTCTTTTCAGCATTTACCTAGAGACCCGAGGTAGAATTGAAAAACAAAATCTGGGGTTAGTAAGGTCAGCCACGAGAGGACAATGCGGGCCATAAATGCTACCGCTTGCGCCATCCCGATCGATGTGTGCACCATTCTCGATCAGGATTTGACCGCTTTCAGTTCGACATTTGACCACATAAAACGTGCTTTTTCGGTACATCGACAATTTTCAAAGTTAAACGAGGTCATTGATGATCAATTTTGATCGCTGATACTCCATCGATTATATCGTTTCATACGACCTCTTTAACCACAAAATGGCTACTTGCTTAGAGTTTCCTGAAGGTACAGAGAATGAGGTAATACATCGATGATACTTAAATTGGGATCAGCGTCAATCGTTGATCATTGCAGAAAGAGGAACCTACAGTATAGTAGCTAATAAATGAAATTACTGAGAGCTTAGAATTTCTTAGAAATCGCAATCACTATCCCTCAGCTACGAATACCGTACAATTTTACCTTTGAGATCACACGCAATAGAAGCATGTGACATTGTGATGCGGATGTTTCTAGCATACACTAAACAAAGCGTTGCGTTAGGTAACTGCTTCTTTTTGTCGACCATTTATACATCTGTAATGAATTTAATTTCATAAATCTATGATATGTAGGTATCATAATATGATTTACATATCAGTGCTTAGTCAAGGTAAATGAAACTAGAATTATTAAATATTTAAGCACAATTTTCCAAATCATTATTACGTGGGTAATGGGTAAGGATTCTGCTATGTTTTATATAGGAAGTGGTGCGCTTGTCCGCATGAACTCCGAGTTCTCATTGCCCTGAATAAAGTACCGCGTGAAGGACCCATTACCCGCAAAATGGATGAAGACTACAAAGACGGCGAATAAGTATGATCTCGGCATATGTCGTAACCTCTCTTTCTAGGGATAAATTTGAGAGCCCATATCCGAGGAAACATGGACAAAGACCTCTATGGCAGAAATACTAGCAGAAGTACCTCTGTTCTTGGGGCTAGAAAAAGAAGAAGCAGATCCGAAGGATTGTCCATAATCTAATCGTATATCTCTAACTGAACATAAAGGGCCGCATTCATAGTCAGACTTGGTCCAGACCAACTTGCTACTTCCGGTGGACTAACGGTGGATCATCGATATTCTTATTTATAAACCGGGATTAGCCAAAGTCCGGGGACTAAACACGTTGATCCGGCTCAAATTTTGGTCCGCCTCCGAGGGATAGATCAAAAGCCGACTATCTTTGCAACATGGACGACAATGAAGTGATGAATGTAGATGTGGTGCGTAGAATTCGTAAAATAAGACGACGGAGGAAAACTTATCTACCAAGAATAGAAATTATTGCGAAGTACGACAACCTAAACTTCAAAAGTAGATACAGGTTTAGTAGAGCGACGCCAGAAAGCTGATAGAAATGATTCGCCCTAACCTATACGTCAGGGACGATAACCAAGGCTTGAGTATCTCAATTGACACTGAAAGCCTAACAGCACTTCGGTATTATGAGAGAGGAGGATGTCAAGACAACACTGCTGACCTGCATCAGTAAGCCGTATTATCAGCAAACTCGTTATAAATTTCCCTCCATGCCTCCTCCTTTCTCATATTTGTATTCACCGACATGGTGAATAATGTTCATTTTTTGGACTAGAGAAAACCTCTGACCAATTGATACTACGCTTCTTCTTATTATCCATATTCACAGCACAGCAAACTTGGTTATCGAACCTCAAACAGCAGCAGCAGCAGCAGCAGCAACCGTAATAATGATTAAAAAACAGCTGTGAAACTACCACAGAGATTTATAATCTTGTCGGTACACTGTGGTTTGTTTAGCATTCTATGGGACTCGCGCATGCGCAGAAGAACCGTTCTACGTCGTGTAACATTTGCTCCGTGCTGTTCCACGGCTTCACTTGGTCCGAGGCTTTTTATTGTCTATGAATACCAAAAAGTTAGACTGCGTTTGATCCGGATCAAGTTAGTCGGAAGATAGTCTAGACCAAAGTGATAACAATGAATACAGCCCCCCAAAAATTAAATAAATAGAAGACAACTTGAAACTAAACATGCTTTAGATTATATAGATAAATTTCGTAGAATTAATATATGGAAACTAACGTGTCTCTAACTAAACGTAAAAAGAGTAAACAATAAGAAGGGAACTTGAAATTAAAGGAGCTTCAGATTATATAGAAAAATTATGTAGACAGAATGTATGAGAACTTATTACCTAAGTAAGCACTTAATTATGAACGATGAGGGAAATGATTATATATATACGAGGGCTATCCAGAAAGTAGATTACGTTTTGGAATAAAAAGTAAACAAAGTATAGGAAACAAATTTTATTATATACAGATGAAAGCCACACTCAAATACTACTTTTCGACATAGTCACCATTCAAATTAAGGCATTTATCGTAGCGATGTACGAGCTTGGAAATTTCTTCGTCGAAAAATTCGGCCGCCTGCGCCTTCAACCACTTCGTTACCTCTTCTTGCAGCTGTGCGTCGTCATCAAAACGCTGCATAGCCAGCCACTTCTTCATTGCTGGGAATAGGTGGAAGTCGCTCGGTGCCAGGTCGTGACTGTACGGCGGATGAGGAAACAACTCCCACTTAAAAGATTCAAGAACTTCACGAGTGACATTTGCCGTGTGGGGCCGGGCGTTGTCGTGATTTTTTACAGCTGCCGATAGATTTCTATCGGTTTACAGTTTTTTTGCAGTCAGAAACCTTATTACTGCACGCACCTCGCAGCTCGCGGGATTTTCAATTAACGCAGACATTTCAAACCGTCACAGTATCTGAACGGAGCACAGCACGAACCTCTCACTAGCACGGCTAGATGCCGACTGAGCTGCGCAACGCTCTGACCCCAAGATGGCCGCGCTAGCCCCGCCCCTAGCGGAAACAGACGAAAACGTAATCTACTTTCTGGATAGCCCTCGTATATTATATAGCCTAAAATTAGGATAGGTGCACAGTTCTAATGGAGGTAGAACAGGCCTGAGACTAAAATTGTGTGGTTGTTGTTATTGTTGATGATGATTATGAGTAAGGAATTATGCAAATTATCAAAATTCCAGTGTAATGTTTACAAATAACTTATGTAATTTCGCACGTCATAACAAGCACCTTTAACAAATAGGGATTTGTCTAATTGATTATTGTAACTCGCCTGGTGTCAAATACATTTAAGCCTCTTGCTTGTCCTCAAGAATATGAGTTCTTTTATATATACAAGGAGATTATAATTGCAAAAACCTCTTTGCCAATAGAGTTGGATGCATTCCTTTGAGTATGTATCGTAGAATCATTATGGTTCAGCAACCTGGCACACAGTCAGCTAATGAAAGTTCGATGATCGAGAATTAACTATGACCCAACGCAATTACAGCATAACCGCGGTCAGAGTTTGATCACGTTTCGATGACCCTCAATCAGCAATGAGCTAATCAAAAATGGCGCACATGGCTATTACACTCGGGAGTCAACAGGTCGTGAGGAGACTTGAAGGCGCGCGTCGTCTGGAATGACTTCAACAGTTTCCTTTGTGCAGATTAATGCAGATGCAAATGTTTCGCAAAGTTCTTAAGGCCATTAGCAGCAATAAATAAGTACACAAACATGCATGAAACACCTCCGAGAAAAGCACTTTCCCTTTAGGCTATGCTCATAGTTTTCACCGTGCATGTGTAACCATGTTCGACTCCACGGGGGGTCCCACTCATTAACATTCTTGTCAACAATAAACGACGCCACTGGAGGATTTAAAGTCTCTTCCTCGCTATACAATGGGGTCAAGAGAAAGGTCTTTGCTGTTACCTAGAGATGTCGTCACCTTATCGACTAGGTTTGTGCTGCTAATTACAGGATAATTAGACACAGACTGATGCTAGGAGCACGTTCGAGATGAACTGTTTCCGACCTTTTAGAACCAATGACCTTCTTTCCCCAGAATGCTCAGCTCAGCTGTTGCTGCTGGAAAACTTTCTTGTTTCCTGGAAACCTTCCTTTTAAACTGAAATGGGCGTAAAAGGAAGACTGACGACTATATTTATAGTAGTGAGATGGTAGTTCTGAGAAAGAAGAAACACTGGCTTTCGTCTCCATTTACTTTCTCTGCCACCACCTACTCATGGTAGGAATTCCTACTTCAACAAAAATTCTATATTGATATACCACCGACAGTTTGAGCACCATTGAACCCAGAAGCCATTATTTTGGGAAACGCACAGTATACCGTCTTTCTGTAAACATCATAACTTATAAACTAAAAATAGGATGAAGTTCATACTTCGTGCAGGAGTCAATGGTTAAGCAATCAGCTGGAGAACTAAGCGGGAAAAATCCTCTGTCAGAACTACACTTTAGGGATTATAATATAGTGTACACATTTGACTTTCTATGATTATCCTATGAAGTCTTTTCATTCTGATTGATTTTTGTAGTATCCAACTGAGAAATCATTAGAAAGCCAGCTGTATAAAAACTGCAGAGGCCATCAAAAACACAATTTGTGTAAAATACATATTTTTCGTAGCAGTAGTCGTTGTCAAAATACTTTGTGTTAAATGCTACCAATACATCTGAATAACATGTTTAAAGTGTGCGCTTCTTCTGTTTTCCTTCCTTTGCAACAGCAATATCCAGATGCAAAAGCCAGATAAACATTTGAACGCTGCATGTCATGTAACCTTATATTATAAATAACGTAACGTCTATGAAAACATCGCATTTTATATATTGTAAGTACTGTTACATACTGTCGCATATAATTAAATTTTGCATGAGCTGGAAAGGTCGTATGAGTGTTTACGACAGGCTTTTTTTAAGCAGTAACCACGACAAAATGTGTATTTGGCATCCATATTGCTGTGTATCCTCAATTCTTATTTTTTGAAAATCTATTTGAATTTAAATTAAAAAGATATGAATACATTGGTGTCACTATTTCGCTTGTACAGTTTTCGATCCACTGCAATGAATACAAGAAGATTCTCATCTTAGTTTTTGTCCTTCATACTAAATTAAATAGACAGTAATCGTGTCGAACAGTGAATGGAATAAAAAAGTCCACTATGCCGCAATAGCACCACTTTCTCGCTCATTGCAATACCTTTTTGTGGGCATCTACGAACTCCTCATAGGTGTATTAATTATGACAGACATTCGTCATGCCCCCCTCGGTAGCATAGATGGTAGCGTGTCTACCTCACGTTCAAGAGGTCCCGAGTTCGAGTCTCGGTAAGGGTGTGTTATCTGGGTATGGTTTTTCCGGGTTTTTCCCTTATCCTGAAAGACGAATGTCGGGTAGATCTAAGCTTCATGAACCCCGGACGTATTTGAGCATCCTTTCACCCATTTCATTCATCGTCTGATACGACTTAACGTTGGAGGAGTAAATTAAAAAAAAAACACACACACACTCGCCATAAATGACAATGTATATTGCAGTCTCCATACATTGTGCACTATTTGGATGAGGCTGCGTGAAACAAAAAAAACTACTTAAAATGTGGAGGTAATTTAAATGTTCAAAAGGAAATATTTTGTGAATGGTTAATATTACAAAATGGTTTATTTAACGAACGTTGTGTATGTATACATATAAGGAGTGTATTTTTTCTTGAAATATTTTAAGTTTTGGGTTTATATAAAATCCAACAAAAGTGCAGCAGTCTTCCAAAGCCAGTTGTAGTTATAAATGTCGAAACCTCCATATGGATATTTTTGACAAAACCGTTAAAGCTACATTTGAAAACATATTTACCTACATTGAATTAAATGAAAACGTATGGAAAGGGGGAACAATTGCTCTTTCATATATTTCTAGTGATATTAGGTGCAGAGTGTACCACGAAAGGGGGATACCTCGCAACCTGCGACCTACGTGTTACACTAGGAGAAAGAATGAAGTGAAGGAGACTACAAAACAGCAGACAGGTCGCAGAGTCGTGGTTTTCCTGGCCAGGAGACAAGTCCAACTACTGGAGCTGCCTAGAGAGCGCGATGAAAGATCCCATAACCAAGCAGCCTTCTAGTATCTGAGCAAGCATCCACGCTAACTGTTCAACACCGCCCTAGAAGCACATCTGAAAACATGAGAGGGAAATAGAATAAAAAGGAAACTGTGGTAGAATGAAGACATCACAGCATTCGCTTACCGGTCAGGGAAAATCACGAAAACGCCTTGTAAAATATTGTTTATCAATTAAGCAAAATTTAGCTAGAATGAAGATGGCCTCATAAGTTATTCCAAGAAATTCAAGTTAAGTTAATTGATTTAATTTGTCACGAAAATATATTAAGCCCATGGCCAATTAATCAAAAATTTTGAGAAAGTCAACGTGTTTGAAAAATAGTTCGCGAAAAGGAAGTTTAGGATTAGGAGGATTAGGAATTTAGGAGGAGGATACTTTAAAATAAAAATATCCTTGGAAGACTCTACTTTTAAATAGCAAGTTTCTTGGAAATTAATTGTTCTTTCACACTGGCCGTGTGTAGGTTAAAGTATGGAAAGATATAGTCAGACTGAAAAATTCAATGCCATAGCCGGGATTTGAATCACGGATCTTCTGGTCTCCGACCAGCCGCTCTAAACCATTGAGCTACTATGGCCAACGTGCCGACATGACATTAGATTCTCCAACTGACTCGTGTTTCTCCCGGTAAACCACTTAGGAGTTCTCCTAAACACATACGACAACTACCTTAATGGCGATTTACAACATGTAAATCCGGAGACGGAGACTGAGACGGAGACCAGAAGATCCGTGGTTCAAATCCCGGCTATGGCATTGAATTGTTCAGTCTGACTCTATCTTTCCAGCAAGTTTCTTATTTTATCACTTTGTTTTTTAGTTATGCTGTTTATAGGTCCACACATGGACATTTTTCTAAAAATG
>CM060959.1:50688463-50700963 GCA_030765055.1 Mantis religiosa | reverse complement strand
AGTGAACTATGGATTGTAGAGTGGTGGACTGAAATCCTGCATAGATGGGAAAGCTGTAAAGTAATTAAGAAGCAAAGATCAATACAGCTTGATAATCAAGTTAAGTAGTTAGGTTTCTTTGACAGAATTTTCTATACTCACGCCATCTCCTGACCTGGCATTTAATTTACTGAAAACAGTCTTTTGTTCAGTAATGCTAATTTTGATAGTGTTTTGTCTTTGTTTATAGTTGTGTTATATCCAGTATTTCATTTGTGGTTAAAACATTTTATAAATATCCTGATGATGGGAGAGATGTACACTCCCGAAACTCCTACTTAGAGCCAGTGGCTAACGAACTGCATCACTATTAGGACACCGAAAAAAATTGGAGCGGGCCTTGATGCCCAATTCCAATACTACTGGACATCAGTTTACCGTAAAAAACATACAGAACTGCCGGCGTTATTTTAAATCATCCTGTATAAATTAAATGTTTCAAGAACTCAAAAAAAATGCCACAGGCTTTTATGGAAAATTTAGAATTTAAGATCATTTTCTTTGTTATGCCAGTATGTCGCTCCACAGCCATTCATTAAATCTAGCTCCTTTAAATGAAAAACAAACAGAATACAATGGAAGTATTACTGAAGTGGAAAAACTTAAAATCTCGATGGCAATTGTCTCCTCAGATGATTATTTAGTTAAATACCAATTTTTGTATTTGCAAAACATTTGATTCTTCAGCTGCTTTGTTCGCGTGGCAAAAATTGAAAAGACACAAAAAGAAACTTGCAAAAATTAGACACGAACTTTCCCTAGAAATGTTTCTTTCGGATTTGTGTCTTACTCTGTCATCCCTATGTAGATTCTTAGGGTTGAATGCAATATTACCTCTATACTCTAAGCAAACGAAAGCAACAACATTAGTGTGCCTCCTTTAAGTTTATACTGATTTCAGCCAAACTAGAAGCATGTCAAAAGATTACTATTATAAATCAAGCTTTAGCTACGTAATGCTAAAACTCATACCTATTTAGCAAGTTCTCCATGTAAATTACTCTTGTTTTTACACCTACGTGACCACATATTGTATAGTTGTACACACTCTGTGTGGGAAGAGGTTTGTGAATAGATAGGGAAACGCCAATAAAACAACCACAGTAGCGAAAGCATCTTATGAGCAAAGCGAAAGTTTAAATTAAGATAAAGACCCCAATACATTTTACATCAGGCTACACCTAAGTCCATAAGTGTTTCAAGAATGGAATGGCTATGATGTCCATAGCTTAACAGGTGATTCCTCTATACTGATGATATATTACAGTAACTGTCACTTTTAACTGCTTAATAACCGTGAAAGCCCGTTTGGATAAAACATTTATCTCGACATTAATGACTCTGTGTAACTCTTAAGCCTTTGAACTTTTTCAAAAGAAATTGCATCCACTACTCCATTGCAGAATGAACATATTTCGCACAATTTGCATTTAAATTTCCTGAAAATCGTTGCAGATTTCGTGATGTATAGTCTCAGAAGAATAAGTTGAGATTGATTTTAAACAAAGACAGCATATACACCTACCGTCTCACTCGCACTCCTGGCATTAGGTACTTGATGCTGTTGGAGCCACTCCTTGCAAAACGTCCTCAATGGTTGGACTGACACAGAGATACTCTTACATGAGGTCACACTTGTTTCTTCATGAGTGTTTGACAACCACGCTGGAGCAGGTAGCATTCTCAACTTATTCCGCACAAACGGAGGTTACTATATCAAAGAAGATCGAAAAGAACTAACGCACCTCAACCGTGACCTGCATCACGCTACTTCTGTAAGAGGTTCCGAATAACAACGGTTGTGATTATACACCCCGAAGAAAATAAGAGAGATTACGGCGTAAAACTATTTCAAAGGCTTCCACATGGCTACCTAATAAATTATCTTGCAAAGCTAGGACGCTAATAGATATTACCAACTAGCGATCGTTGAAGCCAGAACAATGTATGCAGTGGAGAAATGGGGCACATCAGAGATAGGTACACAATTAGACCAGATGTATGGATTGTTTTGTAAAGATCTACTAGGGCTGCCAAAATCGGCACCAAGAGAGGTGGCATTACTAGGGCTAGGTAACACAAAAATTAGGGGAATAGTAATAGTGTCACCCGAACGTCGGAACTCCCGATAGAACCGGCCGGCAGCAGGGTAGCAGCAGTAGACGGGAAACATTCGACCACGCCTACCATCTGCCTTGTAGCGGTAACGAGGGGGATGCTTGGGAGAACATCGTTAGCCATCTCTTTCCTCCCCTCCTTGACGTCTAGAAACTGCAGGATGATTCACCGAATCGCGAGACTTCGAGAAACAGCGATATCCCTATAAAAAGGGGCTGCAGTTGGCGAGTGAGTTCAGTTCAGCTCAGTTCTTGTCGAGCAGCCGTGGGGAGCACCCAGTGAGTGAACGGACTGTGTACATGCATCGGAGGAGTGTACGTAACTGCATGCAGTGGACCTGTGACAGACGAACTGGTGAATTGTAATTGTGTGCATTACGTAATTCTGTGAAATCGGCAAGTGTTCAACTGTAATTCGGTGCAAATAAAGGACATTTTTGAGTTGTGCAATTGGACTTTTAATTTCACGAACCCACAAAGTCACAATAGAGAGAATATTGAAATTCTGTTATAAGTGTATTAAAGGACAGAAAGGGGAATTATTGAACCTGTGCATGAAGCAACAGAAAAGCATTAAGAACACAAACAGTTGATGGTCGGAATTGGAAAGAATGGTATTGAAGATAGGCATGGGAGATCTATGGAGAGCAGAGGAGATAAATTATAGCGGTTTTTGGAATTAAGTGAGAACTAGACTACAAGACATAGATAGGCAAGAGATATGGGCAAGTATAGAAGAAAAGATATCTTTGAAATTTTATAAGCAATTAAAGACAGAATGGGGTAGGGAAAAATATATAGATCAATGTGACAAAACTAGAAGAGAAGGCATAGCATGGATGAGGGTAGGCATAATATACTTAAAATGGCTTAGAAGTAATGAGGCAGGGATATGTGAATTTTGTGGATACGAAGGGAGCACTGTTCATTACCTGATAGAATGTAAGAAGTTACAAATTACAGGAGAAAAATTTAGGATAAGAAATGGGACAGTGTAAGTAAAGGGATATTGGCGGTACGCATGCTAACGGGGATGGGAGAAAAGAAAAATAGATGTATAGGAGATTTCTTATATAGGTTAAGAGAAAAGTGGATTAGGGTAAAAGAAGAAAAGGTCAAGAAGAAAGGACACCAAGCTGCTCAGGAAAACCGAAGGCTTATAGCCAGGGGACCTGAGTCAGCAAGTAAATCTTAGGGTCTGCAGTTTCATGTATTTGTACAGGAGGTATGGTCAATGTTAAATTTTATTGTACTGAAATTGTAATGGAATCTGTAAAAATAAATAAATAAATATCAAATATCAAATTTGAATTGTCTAATATGAACGCAGAATCTTAACACCAGAAGAGAGGTTTGTAAACATTACCCTCATCTTTGTGGCTCTTACACAACCAAGGACTTGTAAACAAATTCTTTGGGTCAGAGGTTGTAAAATTTTAAAAGAAAAAGTAATTTTATTCTAAATTTTTGTCCTGCATTATGTAAATATAAGAGTTTATAATATAAAAACTCAAAATACATTTTTAATTTATGGACTCTTAAGTATTTTTGAACTACAAATGTACACTTTTATGAGAATTACAGTAAATTTCAACGTATTATCCCTTTAATGACTTCAGTTTATAGTTGAAAAGTGGTTTCATAAGTTTTATAATTGCAGGTACGTTTGCTTGTTGTCAACAACTATAGTCTTCCTGGAAATTAATTGTTCTTTCACACTGGCCGAGTGTAGGCTAAAGTATGGAAAGGTAGAGTCAGACTGAAAAGTTCAATGCCTCTGTGAAAGAACAATTAATTTCCATTAATTGACCGAATAGTGCTTAACTATAAAGCCCGGGCCTTGAAGTACTTACACGTTGTAAGTCGCCATTAAGGTAGTTGTCTAAGTGGTTTACCGGAAAAAATACGAGTCAGTTGGATAATTTAATGTCATATCGACACGTTGGCTATTGTAGCTCAATGGTTAGAGCGGCTGGACGGAGTCCAGAGATCCGTGCTTCAAATCCCGGCTAAGGCATTACATTTTTCAGTCTGACTCTACCTTTCCATATAGTCTTCCTTTTTGTGTAAATTACATCCTTAATCCTTACCGCAATCTAATCATCTAAAATGCAAAGGATATATGTTAAACAGTGTTCAAAGTTGTAAAGAATTAACCAACAGTTCATGGCAATCTACAGAAACTGTGCCCAAATCTACATTATTCTTGTGTTCCCCAAGGTTTGCCTGTCATTTGGGATACATTACTCTCTATCAGGCAAGTCTTGCGCTATGCACAACTACAATGTAAGCAAGTGGCCTTCGTTTTTCCACAGCTTGAAACGTCTCTGTGTGACAATATAATTATGTGGCAGTAGACAAACTTCGCTTCAGGAAGAGCATGACTTTGACATGTTTCCGTTTAGTTTTGTAACACAACTTTCACGCCAATCCAGTTCTCGAGATCGCGCTGTTTGTTGTTCGCTACTGTTTTCATCCCTTTCCGCTATGAAACATGTATCCGGTGTCGCAAAAAGCTTAAAATGAAGATCTTTATGGTTTTATGATATGATTTTTTTTACGTCATTCTGGAATTTAAGTTGTATCACTCACTTGGCGGAACTTCATTACATCCGGTGTGAAAAAACATTGGTGCACAGCAGTCACGTGATATTTTCTATTCCTTACCTTTATTTTCATAGCTATTCTATAAAGTTGCATATTTAATGTGACTTTTGTATCTTATCGTCTTAAATCCTCACAAAAATTTGCAGGATATTGCTACAGTCTGATAATGCAACTATAACCAACTAACATTTCAAAGAGTTTCTTAAAGTGAAATCAATGTACGCAGTTTTATTTCATGAAAATTAGCATTTTAACGAGGTGTAAATGCTGTTGCTTTAAGATTTTTAGCGTCATTTAACAGATAAATGTAACAAATAGCTAATGAATGAAATGTTTCATCTGAGCCTATGGGTCATTTTGCTAACAAAACCGACATTCGTCTTCTGAGGATAAGTGAAAAGCCTCACAAAACATTCACGTAACTGTAAATCGAGATTCTGAGTGGGGGACCTCTTGAATGCGTGAATGAAGCATTCAGTGTGAAAACATTAAATAATTTGATGTTCACTTACTCGAAAATTGAAGGGACAAAGAGGGAATCTGAAGAAAAACTTTGATCACAACTAAACAAAACAAATCAAAGCTCTATACATACATTTAATTTAATATTAAGGGGCTAGAGTTTTCGATTACATCTCTTGGTCACATAGTTTACAAAGAAAAAATAAGATACATACTGATTTTAAGGTTAAGAAATTCCAGGAGCATTCTTCAAAGACGAAAATTGCCTCCAACAAAAGTATTCCAATAATAAAGCCAAAAATGTTGGGCTCTACTGCTTTAAGTCTCACTGTTGCCATATATCTAAGAATCTATTCTAATAGTCTCAAAATTGTGTGCCTAGTGGTGAAATATTAGGAATGCAGTACAGTTGATTATTTGAAGTAGCTGAAATTAGTTACGCTGGACGTAGATCAATTTATCTGTGTGGGAAAAATAAACTAACAAACAGAAATGGGAGAGCAATTGACAACCACAAAAAAGTCTGTTGTGCAAGGCTTGCTCCACAACTACAGATCTCTGATGGCTACAAAACTGCATACTCACAAAGAGATCAAGGTTGCAGTGAAAGTGTGAAATGTATAACGATTTGTCAGGGGACAGGATTCACAGTCGCATTAGTCACGGAGGCGAAACAAAGGAATGACGAAACGCTCATCTTTTGTCACAGCAAACCATCAAGCTTTTCTTGTTATTTGCGTTAGACGCAATGTCATCTAGATGACCGTAAGCGAGACCGACAAAACAGCTTCAAAACAACCATGGCTGCAACAAAATGATGTAAGCAAGGTCTTCTCAGCGAGGTTGAAGAAACACAGTTGCCCATCTAACCTGCACATCATTGTTATCATCCTCCAAACAGCCCCGACTTCAAATATGCATAGTTCCACCTCTTACCTTGGCGAAAACAATCAGAGAAGAACAAGTGCCAATTCTTCAAGAAGATTGTGACAGACGGCACATATGTACGAAGAAGATAAAACTATTTGAATCTGAAACGCTGTATCAGTCTTTCCCTCTGATATTTACGCTCTTTGAAAATAGGTAGCGTTGCTATAGTCAGTAGTACTTTTGGTCATTGATTTTCAGGTATCTGTCACCATTTTCGTTGCATATATTTACATTTTTCAAACGAGATATTAAGGTTTTATGGAAAATTGTTGTTCATTTTTAGCGGTGATGATGATGATGATGATGATGATGGTGATGATGATGATGATGGTGGTGGTGGTGGTGGTGGTGGTGGTGGTGGTGGTGGTGGTGGTGGTGGTGGTGGTGGTGGTGGTGGTGGTGGTGGTGGTGGTGGTGGTGGTGGTGGTGGTGGTGGTGGTGGTGGTGGTGGTGGTGGTGGTGGTGGTGGTGGTGGTGGTGGTGGTGGTGGTGGTGGTGGTGGTGGTGGTGGTGGTGGTGGTGGTGGTGGTGGTGGTGGTGGTGGTGGTGGTGGTGGTGGTGGTGGTGGTGGTGGTGGTGGTGGTGGTGGTGGTGGTGGTGGTGGTGGTGGTGGTGGTGGTGGTGGTGGTGGTGGTGGTGGTGGTGGTGGTGGTGGTGGTGGTGGTGGTGGTGGTGGTGGTGGTGGTGGTGGTGGTGGTGGTGGTGGTGGTGGTGGTGGTGGTGGTGGTGGTGGTGGTGGTACAGGCCATGTAGGCCTTTGGCCTCCCTAACCACCCTCTTCCGGTCCTCTGCTTTTCTTCTCCAGCCTTTAGCCCCCAAATTTCTCAAATCATCTACCCACCTTTTCCTGGGCCTTCCTCTTCTTCTTCTTTCATCAAGCTTTCCTATGAGTATCTTAATAGCTACACTAGGTTCCGGCATTCTCTGCACATGGCCAGTCCTCCTTATTCTTTCTTGTTTAATTTTCACTGCTGTATCTAGTTGTCCAAATAGGCATTCTAACTCCAAGTTAGTCCACATTCTCCACCCGTCCAAGTCTCTTATCGCTCCAAATATCTTTTCAAAATCTTCCTTTCCCACCGTAATAACCACTGTTCTTCTCTGATTATCAACATCCAACTTTCTGAGCCATACTTTATTATTGGTCTCAGTATAGTTGTATATATTTTTAACATTTTCAGCGGTGCAGCTATCATTTAATCATGGTTAAATGATAGACAATGCATTTATGGGAAGAACTATGAAGGAATAGTTAGAGGTAATATTTCTTAGAAACATTTCCACCCAGGTTACTACCAGTAAAACGTACAAGACAGATTGTAGACTCAAGAGTTAATAATAAGAACCAGAGGGAGTACAAGCCGTAAAGACACCAGACTGGCTAATGGTAATTATGTTGACGCAGAATTGCATCACTATTTTAATACTTTTAGTAGACAGGCGACTCCTATAACTGGAGCACAACACTAGAAGTATAGCACAACACTGTATGCTCTCTTGCCTCTAATATGATTTCTGGATGGAAGAGATCAAGGAGAAACCCGAAAGGCGACTAGATTCGGATGGCATGGTGCCATCATAACGAGGACAGAGTTCCTTATGATTTTATCATAACATCATCCTGCTTCAGCCACTCTAACCTGGGGATCCCTGGTGTAGAGGTATCGTCCCCTAGGAAGGAAAGCGGTCCGAGCGCTAGAGAGAAACCTTCTTCTACTTCTTTCTTCTTATATGTCTACTACCTCTTTAATCCAGAATTTGAGAGTCTCTCAATATTTTCCTCTGTCTGCCAGGGAATCATTTCCCATCCATTGGTAAATGGTTTCTGATGATCCGTACTGAGTACTTTATCAGATGCCATTCGTGTCACATGACTCCTCCGTTTAGTTCTCCTTCCACCTACCCATTCGCCGATAGCTTGAATATTTAACGCTTTCATCTATCCATATTTATAGCAAAGCTTCAAATCACCTTGAATAAATAACACTAAAGTAGATAATTTGAACTGTAAACAAAACTGCAACTATAATCCACATGTATTTGAAATGTAAACAATTCGCCATATTGTGAGAGCCTTCTGCAAATACACATGCAGCTATATCTGCAGCAGAGATACCAACAACAAGCATAAAATTTACCGCATAGCTCTGCTGCCACAAATCACAAAGTTATAACTATTTAAATTTCAATGGTTATGTAGGTATTTAAAAGGGGGCGTGGACATTGTGACGCCATATTTAAATCACCATTTAAAGGGCTTAAATATTAAGAATACCCATAGTGCAAGATATCGTTGGAATCGTAAAATCTAGCAGATTTTATAAGATAAAGAACAAAAATTGGATTTTTTGAGGCATTCACACGTCCCACTGCCCTCAGTGATACCCAATTTCATTTCTTTTTAATTTCCTCTTGTGTTTTGTTTTTACTGTCTTTCTTAGACATTCATTTCATTTGTCTCCAATTTGTCTTGTTTTAGTAGTTTCCGCTTGTTTCTCACAAGCATAGGTAATTATTGGTCGTATTAATGTTTTATAGATTCCTGTCTTGGTGTCTTTACTTAATAATTTCTACATATTACATTATGCATACAGCAAGCTATTATTACTGCTTTATTAGCGTGGTAATCCACTTCGTCGGTTTAGGTCTCCTCAGCTATTTAATTTAATTCCCAAGTATTTTACTGCCATTAGTTGTTTTATTATTATTCTATTTCCAACTTATATCTTACAGAAATATTTCCATACTGCAAATTCCACCGTCTAGCCACGACTCACCACCCGATGTTGCCTGATTCTACAATCCAGGAATATAGGGGGGAAATAATTGTAACAGGAAATGATAAACAGGAAAATTCGTGGAAGTAACCACCCCGGCCCGGCAAGCTATAAAAATCTCACCAAATATGTCCGACCGTTACCGTACAGCCATCTCGTTCGGCCTTAATACCGCGTTATTAATATACTCCCGAGGTCTAGTGGTAGGTGTGTTAACTTTTGGCTCTCGTGATCGAGGGGTCAGACCGCCGGAGGGACTAAAACTTATTAGTATATCTTCCTTCGGAAGGAAAGTAACGCCGTTAGTCATGTGCATTTACAGTAAAATAAGCTCTACCTTATTGTCTTAAAAGAACATAGGTTATTTCACACTTGTAGTGTGCTGCTTCTCTCCGGTGGGCTATCCATGGGTGGTGGGCTGATAACCTGCCGCAATCTCATCTAATGTCGGAATCAGTGAGTATAAACATTCATTTGATTAGATAAAGTACTACTAGGCACTATTATGTGTTTCAAATGGGAAGAGTTCAGGCCTGTAGCGAATGAGATGCATTAGAGCCTTCAGCGTTGCCACCTCGTTATCCCCACTCGTTTTATATTTCCCTCTCTCTCGCACACTTACGAGTGTTCTTGACGCTAGACGCAAGGGAATTTAAACTGAATTTTATAATAATGCTGTTGTTGAAATCACAATTGCAACATGAATATTCGTATGTTAGGCAAATGCTTTAAATATTTAGTTTAAATTAATTATACAAGGCATGTTTTTTAAGTCAGTACCCTTTTGCGATTCCACCGCCGCAGCGCTACGGTCGGCGTTCCACGATGCGCGCTGGTTACTTATATCTCTTGTCTACACACTGACGCCATTACAGTCTGATTCTTCATTGTATACGTTGGTTACTGAGTGTTCAAGATGCCTCCGAAAATCGTGAGTCCCGCCGATTGTGAAGTACAGGCTGTTATACGATTTCTTACTGCTAAAGGCGTAAAACCGATCGATATTCATCGTGAGATCTGTGAAGTTTACGGACAAAACATTATGAGTGATGGAATGGTAAGGAAATGGGTGAGAGCATTTAAAGATAACCGCACAAATGTGCATGATGAAGAACGGAGTGAGCGTCCTTCGGTCGTTACTGAAGATATGGTGCAGAAAGTGGACGAAAAGGTGAGAGAAAACAGACGCTTTACCATTTCATCATTGTGCGACTATTTTCCTCAACACTCTCGTAGTGTTTTGTATCGCATTGTGACCGAGAACTTGAAGTACCGGAAATTGTGTTCACGTTGGGTTCCAAAAATGTTGACGGATTTGCACAAAACCCAACGTTTAGGCAGTGCATTGACTTTCCTTGAGCGATACCACAATGAAGGTGAACACCTTTTAGACCAAATTGTTACTGGTAACGAAACATGGGTGGCCTACGTCACACCAGAATCGAAACAACAATCCATGGAATGGCGCCATTCATCATCACCCATAAAAGTGAAGTTTAAGCAAACAATTTCTCCCTGGAAAACCATGTGTACAGTTTTTTAAAGGGGTATTGCTAGTGCAGTTTCTGTCTCGTAATGAGGCAATCAATGCAGCGTCTTATTGTGAGACATTGAAAAATCTGCGCCGTGCAATCCAGAACAAAAGACGTGGCAAGTTGAGTAAAGGTATCGTTTTTCTGCATGACAATGCCCGTCCACATGTGGCTAATCAGACCAAAGATCTCATCAAATCTGTTCAATGGGGAAACTCTAGATCGTCCTCCATACAGCCCTGATCTGGCGACCAGAGACTGCCATTTGTTTCTGCACTTGAAGAAACATCTGGGCGGTCAGCGTCTTCAAGACGATAACAAAGTCAAAGCAGTTGTGATACAGTGGTTAACACGCCAGGCTGCAGAATTTTATGAGGAGGGTATTCAAAAACTGGTGCCACGTTATCACAAGTGCCTCAATATTCACGGAAATTATGTATAAAAGTAGATTAAGGTACAGGCTTTCGTGTAAACATAAAATTATTGCGATATCTATGCACGTCTTTTTTTAATTCCAAAAAGGTACTGACTTAAAAAACATGCCTCGTGGTTTATAAATTACTTATTTTTCTAATCCAACGAAAATACCAGCGGTGCATTCGTATAGCTGTGAATATTACTTACGTTAAGAGATAATTCGTCACTGTCATTGTCTTCAACGTCTGAGTACTGCAAATTTATGATGATAGGTTCCAAAATCTCATTACGTACTATTTCTTTCCAAAAGTCGGCTTCTTGTAGTTTATCTGATGTCTCACTCAGTTTTCCCAGTCTTGTTGTGTACCTTGTCAATTTCTTCGTGAATAAGTCGTTCAGTATCAGTCAGTTTAAAAATATTATTTCTGTTTGCAACATAACTTCAGCCTAGATTAACTCTATTGGATTGTACTAGTAGTAGTAAGGGGTGGGAGGAAGGTGGATCGCGTCTCATTGATCCAGCTGATACACTTTTTCATGGAAGAGTAACTGAATAATACTGCTTTGAACTCTCTAGAGTAAATAGAGATTACGAACCATTCACAAACAAAGATAAAATGTGACCAGGCACGTTTTCTGCCAGACTAACAAGAAGTGTATCGTTCCTCTCTTCGAATTTGACAAACACCTTGGCTTATTCATCTTTCACCACGTTATGTCAAATGTTTACGTTTCAGTTCTGAGTAATTTCAAATATACGTACACGCATACATGACAACCAATAATGATATTCATTACAGTGCTTACTTCGCAACGCACTGTTATAACATAATGGTATCTACTTTATTTATAAGTATTAGGAAAACTATTTGAGCTAAAAGTATGGGTTTTTCACGGTTATGTTAAATACATTACTCTCTCCTTCTCTTTGCGGCTATAGTATTTATTAGAGATTGATTGGTTTGGCGTTCGTCACACACCACTTAGGGGGTATGCAATACGACAACACCGCAGTACGCCGATTGGTTGCTCACCTAGTAGCGCTCAAGGACAAACACCTTCCCATTTGAAACACATAATAGGGTATCTTTAAACTCAAGTGTCTCCATATTCATATGAAATATATTTACAGAAGGCATCATAAAAGAAGATTTAAAAAGTATTTAGACACTGCGAATACGCGAAGAGCTAACTGGATAAAAGTATCTTTATCTGGAAACAATAAGAAAAGCCATCAAGTCTCAGCCGATAGACAACCTATGTAAACCTACAACTTTGGAAGTAGCTTTACAATGCAACATTGCTTTGTTATTCATAACCTTCGTATTTCCAACATCCCTATAGGAAATTAAATCTCATCACATAACGACAGCAACCTGAAGAAGCCGAGGCAACATCGTAATGATTCTCTTCAAGGCTGTCACGTCATCTTCGCTTCAGCAACTCCATCGCCAGTATAGCATAACTACGAATTATTTTTCAGAGTGGCTAATCTTCCCCTAGATGTTAAGTTGGGTGAATTATTTCTACCACGGTTTTTCCTTTCAATTTCTAGTCCATTGGATAGACTACACAGTTAAGCTACCATGCAGATTAATACAGCTGGCAGGTAAATGTGC
>CM060959.1:50453463-50683463 GCA_030765055.1 Mantis religiosa | reverse complement strand
ATTAAGTTTAATAAAATGACCGTAAAGATACCTTCAGGTAAAATATTTTGAATTTTAAAAAATTTAAAATCTGTGGATTTTAAGGGAAAGAATAATGGTATCAAATTGAACATTTTTTGTCTATATACTTCACTATATAAAACTTCTAACACGCTCATTTTATGCATCACTGAGTACTTTATTTCTCCTAAAAAATTGGATTCTCGGTGAAGAAAATTGTGGTGGTTATGTGTAACTGAATATAACGTGTGTTTACAAAATTTCGTTTGTTGACGTCATCTTAGAATGCTTCTGAGAAAAGTTATGAATTTATATTACATGTTTTGCATTATCAACATATTAAGAAATAGTTTCTTGTGAGATGGCATGAATTTCATTACCCTGTGACAAAGCAAACCCATGTATTTTTAATTTTCAAGCATTCTGCTTTCCACACGTCCCTGTGTCCTTAAAATCTACAATTAAAGTAAACAGAAATGCACGCATATATATGCACATATGCAAAAATATATTAATTTTTCACAGCTCTGATTATTGTTTCCTCACAGCTTCATTTGATCATATTTTTGGTCCATTTATGTTCTCATTGTATATCATTTTATTCTAAAAATGTTTCTCACAATAAAGGTGCATTAAATACCTTATCATGATCTGACAAATTCCTTAGCTGTCAATTACTTCGAGAATGTGTGTGCACTCTGTTTCATGAATGTGCGTGGATATATTACCAGATAAGAATCTCGAGTGATCGTCCAAATAGAAAAGGTGTCGAGGTTGAAAGTTACTTTAGTGATGAGAGCCACTTAAAGGTATTCTAGGATTTAATGGTGTAGTAACAACCTTAGAGTGGGTCTGAACAAATATTTGACTGTCACCAGCAAGTAGGTAAATGACAAGCAATTAGCTGCAAAATTTGTGCTTAGGATATACCTGGGTCATCAAACAATTTAGGTCGTTTCTAATTTATATATAATAACAAACGTGTATTTGTAGTTCTGCCAAGGCTTTAGTTTAACAATTACGTATTTCATTATTAATATTTATATTCAGTGTGTAATTATAATTTATTTAGCACTTGCGTTATATAATATCCTTATTATTTATAAGCTTTGTAATATTAATTTCTTCTTTCACGACCTCAATAAAAAGTATTGTCATCAGGCATTGTTTTGCTGCTACCGGCCCTCGCGTGGGCAGATAGATAGTGGAGCGCAGCGCTAAATGCTTGCCGAGAGAGAGAGCAACAGAGAGCAACGTCTGCATAGTTCTCTCCTTGTCTCACTGCGCCGAAAAGGGCTTTGATAGGTCGACAAGTCTCTGGAAACAATGGTAGAGGTATAAGCCGCGGTGTGTTACATTGAGAACTGCACCTGTTAAATGGACCTATGAAGTCTACCGCAAGTGAATTCTTTTGTTTGCTTACGTGTGCTGAAGCAACGAGAGACTGCGTTGGTGTATGTCACGTCATTTTAGAGCCTGTAAGGGGTTTACAAAGTGTTTTACTTGAAATAAAGAGCATTTTAAATTTCCGCAAACAAGACTTAATTGTACTAACCCACAAAATCACTGCATGTATAATTAGTATATTAAAACGCTTAATTTTTACGCTGAAGATTGCATACGAGAACTCTAAATGCATATACTTTGTAAACGAGAAAATAAGGAACAGGGAAATTAATAAATTGAAGATTTTCTAGTTGACTGAATCACCAGTACATTGATTCTCAGATTGTAAATAGATAAACCTCCCTCTTAATACACCGATGTCCACTGGTCAAAACACATGAAAGTCAATCCACTTATCTTATTTCAACCAGTTAAGACGCTCATGTTGTTTATCTACGCGGAATAAACTTAAGAGCAGATGTTCATTCCGCTTGACTGTGTTTAGCGCTTTAGATAATCATGTAATTATAAATTGTATACTACTACATGGCAAAGCGAGAAAGCGTATCGCGAAAAATTCGCAACACAGAGATGTTTACCTCAGCTTATCGTACATACACGTTGAGTCCAGTGTATGTATACTCTGTTCAGATATAATCATGTCTTCTGGACAGCAATGTGTCATACATCGGCAGGCACGATAAATATATCATTTAGACACACGGAGCTTACATTCGCTCTATTTGGGTTTCGAAACTTACTGTACGTCAACTTACTAATATTTCACTCTTCTAATCGGCCAGATAAAACCCGATAACAGACGTTCATTCCGCTTGACTGTGTTTAGCACTTTAGATAATCATGTAATTATAAATTGTATACTACTACATGGCAAAGCGAGAAAGCGTATCGGAAAAAAATCGCAACACAGAGATGTTAACCTAAGCTTATCGCACATACACGGTGAGTCTAGTGTATGTATAGTCTGTTCAAATATAATCATGTCTTCTGGACAGCAATGTGTCATACATCGGCAGGCACGAGAAAATATATCATATAGACACACGCAGCTTCCAATCGCTCTATTTGTGTTTCGTAACCTACTGTACATCAACTTACTAATATTTCACTCTTCTAATCGACTCGATAAGACCCGATAAGACGATCAAAGCGCTGGTCACCGGAAGGTCAATACGTTTCAACTCTCTGTCCAATAATATATGTGTTTCCAGTCTTTGTACAAATAAGAAAATATACTATTGATATGACAATTCAAAATCTTGTATCGTGGAAGATACCTACGGTTAATCATGTATGCAATAAACTTATTGTCATTTTAATTACAAATGTAAAAATATTGTAATATTCAAATAAATACTCATAAAATCACTTGTGTAAACAAGATATAAAGCTAAATAACTTTCGAACGTCTGACTACAGATTTGGTTTACAGGATACCCTTTGTACCTTTAAAGAAATATGTAATGAAAATATTTCTCGAAAGGTTTAACCAAATAACATAAAGTAGATATAATACGTAGAAGTTATATAAAACAACAATGGGTAGAGAAGCTCGCGTGAATGTAAAGCATAGTACATTTTTATCCCCTGCTTATATGAAAACAAATACGTTTCAAAATATCGGATGTTATTAACATCACGTTATCATTTAGCTATCACGTGCTACTCGTACACTTTGTCTTGTGCCTTGGAATCTAGTGATACGAACGGTTCGAGTCAACAAGGACTGTACTTTGCAAAAATAACAACTGAGCATCGTTGTCCATAATCCAGTGTTACCGCATTTACGTTTGTTGCCATTTTCGGCGTTATCACTCTTTACTTCTGTTTTACTTCTGTATTTAACCAACTCAAACAGCTACTTTAAGTACCAAATTATTGAAGCAGAACCAGAACTATCGGTACCAACAGAATCGTTGGTTAACTTGGAATAAACAGTTGCGGAAACTGCCATTTTCGACAACAGCGCCATCTGAAGGCTAGAAATAAACTATGCGATTAGCCATTAGGTAGGAAACGTACAACACTTGGGACAGGAATTCCATTCGTATTTAATTTCTCTCCATCTTAATCAGCCACACGTTCGGGCGCAATTTGGTGCGGGATTTCTATGTTTGAGATGCAATGCACGTTGACTGTTTCGAAGACCCACGCCGAGAAGCCGGATATAACAGGGTTAATTCGTTGTATTTTGATTTGTTTCTTGATGATTGTGTTTGGTTAAATAAGAGTCATGTGACATCTATTTTTCAGGCGTGGTTCGGAATAAAGTTTCGGAGAAGTTAAATCTTGTAACAATTTAATTGTATTATTTAGATTACATTTTACTTGAACTTCCTTTCCCAGTCACTTCCAACACATCGATAAATTCTTACTTTGTTATATTCAAACAGTTCCAACTATTACATAAAAGTTCTTGATCCTGCACCACTATTCATCACACTCACCATTACAAAACATCTCTATCAAGATTATTGATTTTTCGTAACTATCGTTACTCCTATCTTAATTTTGTGATTGGCCGATTTAATTCCACGTCACAACATTGCGTCATACAATTATTACTACGGCCAATCACAAAATTACATATATTTTTACTTATTTAAATTACTAAATAGATTTACATAATCTTTTTATATAAATTTATAAACTTTTCATAACTTTTCTAAATATAACTCGAAACTACCGTTACACATTCCAACCAAAAATTCAATGCCAGGATACTGGATCCTCATTTTTCCCTTGTATCTACAAGAAATGCACATGTTTATCTCGATTAACATGAAGTAGAGAATAAGCAGTGGTGAAGTGTGCAATGAAGGGCTTTTTTATACAAAGAAGAAAACAAAACAATTCATGGCAAACAATATTTTATTTGCTCTGGATGCATTTTCAAAATGTATAACCCGCCTCGGTAGCGTAGATGGTAGCGTGTCTGCCTGACGTTCAAGAGGTCCCGAGTTCGAATCTCGGTCAGGGTGAGTTGCCAAGATAAGTTTTTCCGGGTTTCCCTTATCCAAAGACGAATGTCGGATAATTCTGAGCTCCATTGACCCCAGACTCATTTGAGTATCATTTCAGCGATTGCATTCAACGTCCGATATGACAAAGTTGGAGGACGTAAAATTTAAAAAAAAAATGTATACGCGAACATACGCGGTGCTACGGACAGTGTGACAGCTACTTAGATTGGAGTGACCAGCTCCGTAAGCTCCTTCAATACTGTGACTTTGTGGGTTCGTATAATTAAAATTCCAATTTGCAGAAATTCAAATTTTCTTTATTTCCGTAGAAATACACTTTGGTCAACCCTTACAGTAGCAGAATTACGTCACATACACAATTACAGTCTTCCAAGGTCGTCGTCCACAAACAAAAGCGTTCACTTTCAAAATACAGCTGCAGGCTCACGATTCAGTTCCGATTACACTCTGCTTACGACTGTCTCTACAACTCCTCTATAAACTAGCCACAGCTTCTCTTATATACGACCATTCATGTTTCTGTAATGAACAAGAAGGCACTAGAATCTTTGAGTTATCTAATTTTATATGTTTCGGAAAACCTTTTATCTCCGCGCTATCTTTATCTGTTTCGGCAAGTTCTTTATCTCCGCGCTACACTATTTGCCCTTTGTGTGCACAGCCGCGTTATAACGCGTTCGCGACAATATTTACGCATTCGTAACCTTAAATGCTACAACTACAAGTATATTTCTATAGCATTAGCAATAGTATTTTACATCGTTTGATATTTAGTGGTGACAAATATGAAATTCTTGTGAATGTTTAAGTCATTAAAAAAAGCGTGTGAATTACATACTTTCTCCATTTTAGACTAACAGTTCATGTGCTGTGGGCCAGCTGTATGAAAAATTGGAACGTCTGATTGGAGAGTGGAGACGGGATTATATCTGCCTATGGTGTGATCTGTCTTGTAATCCAAGAAGTCCCTAGGTGTGACTGTACAATAGAAAGAGTACTGAAGAGTAGCCTTAGTTTTCTGAGTTATTATTCTATCTTATTTTAATGAAAATTATTATTTCGAGCTTCCCTCGCTTTGAAAGTCACACCTTACTACTAGTCCTACGTGTGACTGTACAATAGAAATAGTACTGAAAAGTAGCCTTAGTTCCTTGAATCATTATTCTCTCTTATTTTAATGAAAATTATTATTTGGAGCTTCCCTCGCTTTGAAAGTCACGCCTCGCTACTGGACCAACGTGTGACTGTACAATAGAAATAGTACTGAAGAGTAGCCTTAGTTCTTTGAGTCATTATTCTCTCTTATTTTAATGAAAATTATTATTTGGAGCTTCCCTCGCTTTAAAAGTCACACCTTACTACTAGTCCTACGTGTGACTGTACAATAGAAATAGTACTGAAGAGTAGCCTTAGTTCTTTGAGTCATTATTCTCTCTTATTTTAATGAAAATTATTATTTGGAGCTTCCCTCGCTTTAAAAGTCACGCCTCGCTACTAGATCTATGTGTGACTGTACAATAGAAAGAGTACTGAAGAGTAGCCTTAGTTCTTTGAGTCATTATTCTCTCTTATTGTAATGAAAATTATTATTTGGAGCTTCCCTCGCCTTGAAAGTCACGCCTTACTACTAGTCCTACGTGTGACTGTACAATAGAAATAGTACTGAAGAGTAGCCTTAGTTCTTTGAGTCATTATTCTCTCTTATTTTAATGAAAATTATTATTTGGAGCTTCCCTCGCCTTGAAAGTCACGCCTCGCTACTAGACCTAAGTGTGACTGTACAATAGAAATAGTACTAAAGAGTAGCCTTAGTTCTTTGAGTCATTATTCTCTCTTATTTTAATGAAAATTATTATTTGGGGTTCCCTCGCTTTGAAAGTCACGCCTCGCTACGTGCGACTGTACAATAGAAATAGTACTGAAGAGTAGCCTTAGTTCTTTGAGTCATTAATTTATCTTATTTTAATGAAAATTATTATTTAAAGCTTCTCTCGCTTTGAAAGTCACGTCTCGCCACTGGGAATGGGCATTTGTAAAATCAATTTACACAAGAGTAGAGAGTGCAAGACTTCCGAGATTTTCTACTTATTTTACTATGGAACTTTAAAGATATTAGACGACTTTCAAGTCATTTTAAGGAGATATAAAGAGAGGAAGGGAATGAATGGTGAAGATAGTGCCAGAGTGAAAGAATACCAGTGTAAAGAAGAGAGAAGGGTTTAAGTAGTTAACACAATAACACGAGTCAAGTTGCGGATTCTGTTAATATTTCAATATACTGATATGTTTTATTAACAAAATCCTTTTTTTTTTTTTTTTCCAGAAGTACTATGTTATGCAACGTGAAGTTTACAAGCCGTTTCACTCTGAAGGTTGTAACGTTTTTACGACCGCTCATTTAATGACTGCAGTATATTATACCCTGTAAGCCAGGATTCTCATTCACACGTACTACGAACATCAAATGCACTCGCAAGAAACGGCAACAATTAATGTCTGTAATAAACAAAGACAAACCATTCATAAGAGGACAGTATGTATTTCACCGCTCTTGAAGCACCAAACAAAAGAATGTTGAAATGAGTATGTAATTTCCTTCCGGTCGCGGCCCGAATTTACTTTTGCTTATCTTTGTTGGACGGTAGAACGTGTGAAAACCGTGTTTAGGGTGTATCTTGGAATTTCACGCCGTTTAAGCAGCAAATATTTATACAACGGGCCAAAACATAAGAAGGTAGATATCCGCCACGAGCTCTCCATATGTAAAACAGAGAGAAGGTGTGTGCGATTTCTAACAGTGAATAGAAAGTCGTATTGTTTGCAAATGGTTATAGCAATTTGGCACGATATGTACCAATGGTGTGGTTTAGCTCTTCAAGAACAATGTGAGCTATGCTATTAACTATTTCTTAAACAATGGAGATAGTTGAAACTGAACAGGTATTGTCCTCCATGGATCAACACCTCATTAGGTTCGCAGTGTTCATTATTTTAATGACGTGTGTTTGTTCAGAAAATTTCTACAGCATTAAAAGGAAACGATTAAAAGTATTTCTATCAAGAGAGACATATTAGTGGCCTCATAAGTAAAGTTGGTTTTTGGTTTAGGTGTTTTGGAAAATTTATTAGGTTTCTTTGGCTTGGTAATGCTACTTACAGGATGTCATGGCTAGTGTTGTGTATATTTTTTTTTTTTATTTATCCAGATTTATTGAACCCTATTTTACACAGTGGTATATTAGGGTTAGAGTTGATACATAAAAATATACAATTTTAACAGAAATATTTTAAATACTAGAAAGAAGAAATGATGTTTTAATCCAATGAATATTAATTTAAACTATTTCAGACGTTTAAACACTGAGTTTATAAACATCATGAAGTTCGTATACTGTTGTGGCTTCATTAGCAAAGATGTGAGCGGAGCAGAAAATTCAGTTCCTAGAGAGTCTAGCTTGAATATTAATTCTTGTCTTTCTCTCCAGAAAATGGAACAACAGAAAAGGAGATGAACCACAGTTTGAAATTCTTCACTACACATGCACTCGGGGTTGGATGTTAAGTGAAAGCGTGATAAGTATTCACCAAGTTTACCATGTCCACTTAAAATTGTGCCAAAACAAAATTTGGTACAAGAGTTTCACATTTTCCTCTGTCATATACACTAAGGAAAAATAATATTTTTGTTAAACTTTCATTTGGAGTTGTTAGCCATTGTTGGATCCATTCTTCAAGAATATGTTGATGTATTATTCTCCTTACAGTAGAAATAGGACATAAAGAGTATGTGACAGGAACATTGGATTCTGCAGCCTTCTTAGCCAAGCAACCAGCTCTCTCGTAACCTAAAATTCCACTGTGTCCTTTAAGCCATCCCATGTAAATGTGTCCTCGATGGTTTTGAAGCAAGGTTCTGATTTCATGTGCTAATGAATTTAAATTGTATTTATCATTAATAGCGAGTAGAGCTGATTGTGAATCACAGTTCCCATTAACAGTACACCATTTTATAGCTTCTTTAATTGCTAAGAGCTCCGACTGGAATACAGAACATTCAGGTGACAATTTAAACATGGAGTGAGTTATTTCCGTTTGGTTTTCATAAACAACAAAAGCACAACCTACTGCAGATATATTATCTTCAAATTGGTAACGCGAACCGTCTGTATATATGTAATAATCATGAAAATTACATATTTCCTTTAAACAGGTTACAAAACTTGATGGGTGTCCTGCTGTGGTAGGATGCTCCGGGATTTGTAGTTTTAAGTGAGACAGATAAGACGCACATTCACGTTCATGTCTTAAATTCGTAACAGTTTCTGTTGATAAACCAGTGAGAGCCAAAGGTTTGATGTCAGCTATAATCTGAGCTGCATCAGTGAAGATTGTACGATATCCTCGAATTATGCGAAGGAGGAATCCCCTTTGAATTTGTGCAAGTTTTTAACTGCCCATTTTTTATTAAGAACATCCTAGAATGCAGATACACCATACAAAATTAGTGGCACTACAGCACCTTGATATATAATTTTAAGAATACTAGAATTCAGACCCCAGGTGGGTCTTGTTGTTGTTGCGAGGGCACCAAGGAGCTTGCTGGCTCTTTCAGCAATATAATCAAAGTGTGATCGAAATGTTAATTTACAATCCAGTATAACGCCAAGGTATTTTACCGTAGATACCACCTTCAAGTCGACGTTATTCATGGTAAGAGTAATGGCTCCATTTTTCTTCTTCTGGTGACAATCATCGCCAAGGTTTTGTAGGGATTAAACATAAGTTTATTTTTAATCCCCATGAGTGTATTATTTTATTATTATGTTGCGTATATTGCAAGCATGTGTGAGTCTTCAGTTGTTAATAAACAATCACAAAGTGGAGATAACAAAGATTGAACCTAGAGCCCTTCTAAAACACTACTGGAGACAAGATTGTAAATTCGCTGTCGCAGCTCGAAGTATATGTGAAGTGGAAGGAGAAAGTGTCGTTAGTGAGCGTGTGGCACGACGATGGTTCCAACGTTTCAACAATGAAGACGAAAACACTAAAGATTTACCACGTTTTGGAATACTAAAGTATTGTCGCGAAGGCATTGTTGCGACGAGGTGGCGCGGCCGAGGCATTCAAAGAGACGGACAGTGCCGTGCGGAGATAAAAGCTTGCGAAACGGCGGGGGGAGGGAGACGGATTTCTGGAGAGTTAGTTTCTCTTCTAACGCCGTCCTGATTGAGAAGATTCCGGAATAGTGAGTAAGCTATATAAGGAAGCAGCAGCTCGCCACTGGGGACAGTTGTTAATTGAACTCGTGTGTGAGAACTTCGTTTGTGGTCGATGACCTTGCAAGTTGATCGTGTATGTGACGTCCCCGTAGGGTAGGGGATCCGTCCCCTTCAGTTGCCGTGCTGCGGACGCATAGCACTCGTGGTACCTCTGACGTTACTAGAGGAACCTTGGGCCGAACATTCGAGGCCCTCCCTGATAGGGAGTTGTTTGGATTGGGTTGAACTCGAGGGGGGAGTGGTTCCCGATACCCCGTCTCCGGACGCAGTTGAGGGAAGCCATATATTCCCGCGTACGAGCCAGCATAGCTAGTAGAAGGTGTGGTAGATCACCAGGCGGCCCCACCGAGGTCATATCGATAGCCTTCACCTTTTGGTGTTGGCGCTCGTAAGTGGCGTATCCACTTCCATCCCGTCTTGAGACCACAGGACCAGATGGGAGACTTGTTAATCTCTAGATCTTGCACTATGGAAAGAGCCTCGGAGACGCCGGGCGTCCTTTCGGGACAGATCGGTAACTCCCTGGTAGAAGGAGGCGCGGGTCCTTGGTCCTAGGGGTCCAGGACTAATGGGAGTAGATCCTCTGGCATGAATTGTGTATGTGACGTAATTCTCGACTATCAGGTTGCCCAAAGTGTGTTTCTACGGAAATAAAGAGCAATTTTTAGTGTTTGTAACCTGGACTTTTAATTTCACGAACCCACAAAGTCACAGTATGGAATATTTAGCATACACGCCAAGTTTTGCTAGAAAATCTGCAAAAACGTTCCCGTAGGCTTTCAGAAGAACTTGGTGCATCAAAAGATACCATACATTGCCACATTAAGACACTTAGTAAATAATACAGAAGCTACGGATCTGTACCTCATGAACCGACACCTCAACAGGCTGAACGTAGAGTGGGTATCTGTCGTCAGCTCATCCGTGATCCCATGGATGATAGATTTGTCAGGAAAATTGTCACTTGTGATGAAAAATAGGCATGTTACCGACACCCTGATGACCTGATACAATGGCTTAACTGTCAAAGTCATTGTTAAAAAATCAGTTTGGTCCCAAAGTAATGTGTGTAAGGTGGAATTTTGAAGGTGTGATTCACTCGGAGTTTGTCCCAAACGAGCGGACGATTGATACGGAATTTTATTCTCTACAAATGGAACGAGTGCATGAAATTTTGAGACGGAGACACCCATCAACATCCCAAAAACTCCAGGAATTGGGAGGAATTGAACGGCTACCACACTCAGCATACAGCCCTGATCTCACATCATAAGATTATCATCTTTTTCGATCCATGGCCCAATTTCTATGTGGAAGAAACTTTGACTACATTGATGTTGGGTATACTAAACAGAAATGCAGTCAAAATATTAGGAAAGAGTTAAATGCAGAAGAAATAAATGATATTACAGCTAGCAACAGAAATCAATGGGAAAAACATATTCAAAGGATGAATAATAACAGAATACCTAAAACAGTTTCAAACTATAAACCCTAAGGTAAAAGAAACCAGGGAAGACAGATGGGCAGACCAACTTGGAGCAGGAAGGGATTGAAAAGTCCAAAGCCGTGAAGTAGAAGAAGATAAAGAAGACTTCAGTAACCATACACACACAACGATCTTATCCTAAAATTCCCATTTTACTTATGGGATCTCAAAACGTGCATTTCCGATAAAATCTCTGTATCGAATTCCTATAAATAAGTATTTATAAACAGTGACATTCCACTAGAATCGCAGAAGGAATTAACAAACTCTTGAATATAGAAGCAAGAGGCTATTTATCTTTTCAACCTCGCAGCTTGTGCACGCATGAGACTCTAATAAAAATATTGCCCACTTCCATTATGCTGCGTGATATAAGTGACGTCACCAGATGTCCTAAGAGAACGGGTTCCTCTTCCGCACGTCCAGAATCCGGTCAAGCCTGTCCTGGATCACTCTCAAGCCTAGCTTTTAAGAGGAAGGACTATAAGTGCAGCTGACGTCATCCTTCCAGATGCACCCATTTTACCGTGGGTGTTGGGTGAAACTGTGGCCTGGATTCTACTACCCCAGTCTCCTTCCGGGGACACACAAAATCTCTGTACAGTGCTGGTCTATAACGCCATTCTCTCTTAACCGCTTCTTTGCCTCAAGCATTTTTTCCGCTAATGTGGGCGTCGAAGTTAAACAACCACAAAGTTCCGTTATGACTCTCGATGGTAATGGTGTTACAGATTATTGAAGTGCACAGATGAAAGTTAAAAGCATCAGTAAATTGGAAAAATGACCGAAAAAATCTGGTGTTAAATTATCAGCTAATATTTATTCTTCAAAATGTTCAACAGGTTATTCTTACAAAAATAGAATCACCATTTCCACGACTTAATCTATAGCAAGCAGAGAAAATATTGCATTCCAACGAAAGGGAAAGTCCCACTTGAAGTGATTATTTTAACATATCTAAATAAAAATAGTTTAAGGGCCTCTCTGTCCCCCTCTGTGATGTGCGTACGTCAAAATTCAAAATCAGAAAGTCAGTTAAATATCAAATTTGATATTCAAGTTCAACGTCCTCCAAGAACTGGACAGGAATATTTTAAAGAAAATATCTCCACCTATAAATATATAAAAAGTCACTATTTCTTAATTTTTCAAAAATCGTTATATTTTCAAGTGGTTATACCGCTTGACTTTGACCAAGGAGGCCCGGGTTCGATCCCGGGTGACCGCAAAATGATATTTTCGTGGTCATTACGGTGCGAGTCGGATTTTCTCCGGGATCTCCGGTTTCCCCCGTCGTCATTCCACCATTTGCTCCATTATTATCTTTCCTATCATTCATTTCTTCCTCATACTATCATCATCTTGCTCTCTTCCCGTTGGTCTGGTCCCTGAACTCTGGTTCCTCTATCAGACTGCTTCGGCTTCCCTCGCCCCGACTTAGAGGCTAGTAGAATCCGTGTCCTCTAAAAGCGGTATCGGTGATATAAGGGAGAAGAAAACATTGTTTCAACGATTTTTATTAAAATAAAAGCATTTGCATGAGGCATAAAATATTTATTTTGATTTCTCTAAAAATACCCTATAAAGACTCCTTTCTTCTGAAGACCTTTAACTTAAGATGGGCAAAATCTCAATACGCAAAAACTATGAATCTGTTAAGATACACAGTTCATTTGAAATGGAACTTTCTGTGGGTTAACCATTCCCCTAAACTGTTCAGTGTTTACATTTTAGGTTTTTTTTTTTTTTTTTTCCTGTATTGAATTAATAAGTTCCATTTCGTTATTTTTTATTTCTCTTGGCATGTAAAAAGCATGAAAATTTTAAAGCCATCATATTAAAAAACTGTCTCATTTAATCTATTTTATTCTATTGATATTATTGCCAAAGAAGTTAAGAGTTTATTTTTCGGAAAATCAAAAAGTTATCAAAAATATGATAAAAGCGCGTGCAGTTACCATAACATTATAAATATGATCATCCCGAATTAATGATCCGGGTTGACCCAATTAAGTTCGGATTAAGATTCTTAGAGATATTCAATTTCTACTCGAGCAACAAAAGTAAAACGTAATGTTCCAATGTCATGGAATACCTGCCTCTTTTTCAAAACAATCTCATTCATTCAAATAACGTTTTTATACTTAATGATTGGATTTTATAAGTTTACGTCATTTATCTATCAGAGGAATACAGTTTCATTTCATCCTTCGTATATTTTGATTAATTTTAAGCGTGAATTCTGTACTCACTTGTCCTCTAGGTCGCAACAACTGACTGTTAATCTTTGTTAATTTGAGAATGCAGTGATCGCATACCCTTAGCTGAGGGTTCCTGCCTTGGTAGCGTGGTGGTAACGTGTTTGCCTCACGTTCAATAGGTGTCGAGTTTGAGTCTCGGTCAGGGTGAGTTACATGAATAAAGTTTTTCCGGGTTTTTCTCTTATCCTGAAAGACGAATGTGGGTAACTCTAGGCTCTATGGACCCTGGGCTCATTTGAGCATCATTTCACCCATTCCATTCGTCGTCCGATTTGACTTAGCGTTGGAGGACGTAAAATTAAATTTAAAAAAATTAGCTGAGGGTAACATGCTAGGCTGTGGTTCCCATAATCACAATGTATTTTTTGGGGGCGTAAAAGTCCTTAGCATGGTTTCATTCGGAAGGAAAGTAAAGCCGGTGGTCCCTTATGGTAGATTTACAGGTCGATAAATAACCTCAATCTTGATAAAGAGGCCTCTGAGCAAAATTAAGATGTCTTACACGCTAATATACTGAGACTTTTTGGGTTCGTAAAATTAAAAGTCCAATTAGAAATTAAAATGTTCTTTATTTCCGTAGAAACACGTTTTGGCCAACCCTTACAGTAGCAGAATTACATAACATACACAAATACAACCTTCAAGGTCGTTGACCACAAACAAAAGAGTTCACTTTCAAAACACAGCTGTACGCACACGAATCAAGTTCAATTACGACTCACTCCAAACAACTAACCCCGGCTTCCTTTTTATAGCTCTACGCATATTTCTAGAAATTAACTGAATGAACAAGACGGCACTAGAAGCTTCCAGTTATCTATCTTTATCTGTTTCGGCAAGCTTATCTCCTCACTGCACCTTTCAGTTATCTATCTTTATCTGTTTCGGCAAACTTTTTATCTCCGCGCTGCATTGTGGGCCGCGCTTATCGCAACAATGCGATCGGCGACAATACACATAATGGGATACTAAGAACCGCAGCTTCATAAATAAAAACTTATTTTTTTTTTCATTTTCTTAGAATTGTGTGCACACAATATGATTTTTTAAATATAATAATAGTATGTATTATTGACATTACTTGGTGAATAACAATAAAAGCACCAATTACCTCAAAAGAAGAGTTACAAGTTTGTTGTAACTTACGATGTTTTTCTGTAATCAAACTGTTCATTGTACTACCACACGTTAAAAAAAAAGCTAAAGAAAATGATTATGGCATGGAAGTAAATGCAAGCAAATCCTGCCAGTGCTGCCATGATTTTAAGGAACCTGGCGATCGCACATTTCTGCACAGTACCGCACAAGATGTGTAAAGGCCACAGGCTATAAACCAAAGGAAGCAGATACACTAGGTTCTCTTCCCGTAGATGTCTTGTAAAGGTTAATTGCGTGTACACAGAAATCTCTTCGAGAGAAACTTTCCGATCAAAACAAAGGAAGGTTTCAAATGGACTTGATATCGTAAATTGCAGATATTTTATAATAGTGTTTTAAATTAGAAGGGATCAAATTTGGCTTCAGGAAGAGAAAGGATACAATGAAAGTATCTTCTATAAATTTTCGAATATAAATGAGGTTGTGCATAAATGAAGAACAATTTGTCCGCCTCCATAGCTCAAGAGGTCCCAAGTTTGAATTTAGGTTACGGTGAACATCTGTACACGGTTTCTTCCGTTTGTTTCCCCCTTTTCCTGAAATATGAATGTCGAGTGGATTTAAGCTCTATATCCAGTTCATTGGATATGAGTAACCAGTTAAAGGATGATAATTAAAAATAATAAAAAATAATGAACAATTAGAACAATTTTCCCCTTAGGAGAGCGAGTCAATATAAACTGTTGTATTAATAGCAATACCTTCTAATATTTATAATCATCGAAATGGGATTGAAGTAGGTGACTTAAAGAAATGCTTTCTCTTTATAATATTAGTGTGCCACGTGTGAGGCTCCCATTGGGGAGAGTCCAGATTCAACTCCCGTCAAACTTACCTTGGGCTTTTCGTAATTTTCCTAAGTCCTTTGGCAAATCCGTTTCTTGGTTTCATGGTGTATGACGCTGCTAGACAAATGTACCGAATGCTTGCTCAAAGGTATAGTGATAAGCACTAAAGTACTGTTTGTTTACTGACCTATGGGATTTTAGGGACTTCCGAGCATCCTTGTGACCTGTCTGTATGCGGCCCACGATTCCTTCACTTTATCTAATCTTCCTATGGGAGGGGGGGGGGTGTTAGCCGCAATATACAGGGTGTTTCAAAACGACACCGAACGAACATATAGAAGTAGTTGCTCAGCTTCTATGTGACACATATAGATAGTTTTTACCGCCAATAGAGCCACATAAAAATGCTCCAGAATGAGTGTGGATTAGGCAGTGACGCGTGCCTCACACTGTCGAAATTCGCAGGTATAGGTCACACGTCGTGCCGCGTGTTGTAACTGTTTGTAAACATACCGACATACTCCTCAGTAGCTCGCTACTATTAAGAATTTCTTTGGCTTATGTAATCACAATAAAGAAGTTATTGCTTAATTATTGCTTATGAGTGTTTAACGTGTTCCAAAATTCCGTTATAGCAGTCCATGATGGCAAATAACCTGGTGGACATATGCAACTTGTACCTTTTAGAGGGAAGTTAATGTTACTGAGGTTGAGGACGGAAGCATTAAATAATAAACAGAACAGAAAACAACATCAAAGAATTGTAGATAAATTAACCAAAACTAAATGGCTTACGCAATGAGATGAGCATTTTATTTCACGTGTTTGATAATACTAAATACAGCATTTGTAACTGAAAAGAAAGCTGTTGATATTTACAGTAAAGTGGTTGAAAGTATTGTACAATTAAGATCATAACAAAAGTCTCTGAAGTAAAACAAATAAATATTATCATTGATGTAACTATTTTTACAATTTATATTTTAATGAAACTGAATTAATCATGCATTCGTTGAACTTCCTTCAGCTCTTCCATCCATCAAAACCATATCCGTCATTTCGGCGTTCGTACAGCACTCCGTATTGCTTGGATTTGCTAAGTACGCGCAAAATCCTCGCTGTTAGGACGTAGTGTGTAGTTTTACAATGAAGAGAAACCTGCAACTGTCCGAGTTATTAGTCGACTTTTGTACAAATAACTGCTCTTTTTCCCATTACCTGAAAGGTAGACTAGGGTCACTGATAAAGAGCAGGCAGTAATGTTTTTGTTTTAATGGCCGGTGCGTCCCAATAACAACTTTTGAGGTTCGCACACCAGTGGTTTCTGCACTGCCTAATCACAAAATAATGTAACATTTAATGCTGCAGAAAATTACACCTAAGAGAACTTGGAAGCCACGGAAGCCACAAAATTCGGACTAGTTAAGTTATAAACTACACAACGGTTATAATCGGTGTCGCTTTGAAACAACCTATATCTGAATAGGTCGGTGTACGCGAAGCGTCCGCTGCGTTGTATGAACTATGTCAATATTAATATACATTAAAGGATTTACACTAAGTATCTGAAAATGCATGGACTTTCAAGAGTTTTATATGTTAGAAATACCTTTCACAAGTGCAGTCCATAACAGGTTGCCCTTCCAGCCACCGCATAAGTTATAGATAATCTAAGTACACTATCTCAACCAGTTACCAATGAAATCTCCCATATTACAACAGCAGAGTTTTCCTTGTAAATTCTAAGTTAATATATATGAAAGTCACTTAAAAACTAAGTTATGCGTTAGGTGCTTCCTTGTTCATGCATCTGAAATTACGTGTAAGCTTCCAAAATGTGCTTAATTAATTAAATGTTACTATTTTGTTGACAGATGGAGGAGGGTATATCTCCTGATAGCGACCATGTTGGGGCTCTGGAGCAGCAGCCCTTGCCAAGCGGGTCATACGCAGCATCTACATCCCCCAGTTGAAATTGACCCGTTACCGCCAATGCCACGAGTCAAGATGCCACACGTACCTCATGCTGAAATGACGGCCTTCATTGCGCAAGCGCAGAGCGCCATGTCCGAACGTTTCGACAATCTCGAACCGACTATCTTCAGAAAAGGTATATAAACAAAAGTGATCTAGTATTCAAAGTATAAGTACGAACATTTGCAGAGACTGGAACAAAGTAGAGAATAAACAATTCGTTAATGACAGATCAGATAAAAGTTGTGGTTGAAATGTTTTCAAAATGTCTGTAGTCTGTTACATAGAAATTTACTTATGGGGTAAATCATTTGATATTTCATAGCTTAAAGTTCACAAAGTGAATAGTTTTATTAATACAGTATACCACAGGAAAAAAAGTACCCGGGGCCTGAGACGCAGGGGGATTGCAGAAGGTTTCCTACACCCTTCCTCGGTAATTTACGACACTCCATGTCAGTACAGTTACAGACCATTAAAAAACATTGACGGCTTCTACTTTTGCGAATGAATCTTCTCGGTCAATAAGGCGCGTGTTTTTTAACGGTTCTGCTCCTTATGTAGCAGGCGTTCACTGTTACACACATTCGCTGTCCTTATCCCGCTGTGTAAGGGTGGCAAATTCCTTTCAGAGATTTACAGTGCGTTGGTGGACAGTATATTTTTTAAACTCAATTAATACATACCTTAAACTGACATTCTAAAATTTCCAGATATTCCAAGTACGCGAGATGTTGAAGTTCTGGTTTGTAGTTCACGGGCAAGTTAGCAATTAGTCTACAGTTATAATTATGTTAGAATTTGGGACCAATTAAAAACAAATAAAGCTGCAAAGCGATGGAAAAGAGTTAAGTTCATTCTTTTTGTGATGGTTTCCTGTGTTTACGAACTACTTCCTGGTATTTATTATTAAAACAATTTTCTACCAACAGTTTAGGATTGAGTATTGATATTTGTATTTTGGTTAAAAAAATAGATTCCGTTATACAATGTAAGTGATGCTGTAAAACAAATCATTGAGATATTGCAATTGGGCTTTGCAGATAATATTTACTGTAGACAGTTATGTTATGTGCAGAGGTAGTACCCAATCAGTCCTGAACCCGTAGGTTCCAAGACCCTGGCCTCCTTCAACCTGGGAGCGATGGATACTACGGGGGTGTTTCCATGGGGCAATACCTTGAGTCTGAAAAGCTCCCCTTGCGCTGAGCACAACGTCAAGACGGTTGGAAGTGGATACGCCACTTACTCGCGTCAACCCGGCACGGAAGACTACCGAAAACCTCGGTGGGGCCGCCAGGTGATCTAGCACACCTTCTACTAGCTCTGTAGGCTAGTACCCGGGACTTATTAGGCAACTCTCTACCCCCTCCGGGCGGCCGTAGCCTGGCTGAAGGTACACAATTCCCCCTGGGTGTCGGGAACACACTGCTCCCTCGAGTCCAACCCAATCCGAACAACTCCCCGACGGGAGAGGCTCGGCAGTTCGGCCCGAAGTTCCTCTAGTAACGTCAGAGGTACAGATGTATTATTTTATCTTGACAGGAATCCTGCGCGGTAGGGATAAGTAGCAACTGTAGTGGGGATAGTGCACCTATCGCCACAATGCGTCACACGCGTAAGATTACGAGAGGGGAGGGCGCTGCATAAGGTGTCTGAAAACAAATTTCATTCTGGAAGCCAGTTTTGCAGCTCTTATAAACTAAGTTGTAATTCTTACTATGGTAGTAATCTCCACGCTTTTGTTGGATCTTAAATAGTACATAGGCATTTGGAACAAAACCTTGTTCTCCTTCAGCAGGCATGATAAACAACTGTCGGCCTTTCAATATCGCTGCAGAGTCCCTGTAACGAATTTCACTCCAGGCATATGTGCTGTATTTATATAAGTTTCATACATATAAACTTCACTTCAATATCTCGGAATATTTCGCAAATACTTAAGCCTTTCTGCACGTATGGTGCGATGTTCGATTAAAATTTGTCTGTCACGCTTAGTGCTTTTTTTTCTTTTCCAAATAATCCTAGCTTCAAAAGAATATTCTTAATGTTTAGACACTGCCTTGGAAGTCAGTAATATTTTTAAGCTTCATAAACACTTTCTCCAAAGTTGGTCTTTGTTTTTCTGTGCTTTAAAAATTATTCACAGTTCGCCTAACTACTTCTGAATTAAAACATCCAAATTAGATTTTGTGCATGTTCTTAATATTTGTTTACTGGATATAGAGAAGGACGTTGCTGCACTAGCACCAATGGCTTTTCTTTCCTTAATAACTATCCTAAACTGCTTTCAGACACAACTGTTGCTTCAGATACCCTTCCCCAGATTTTTATAGCTGACCCAGATCATTGTTTCTTTTTTATAAATCTATGGATATTGGTTATTACTTCTCGTGTTTTTAAATGTAGCACTTTATTTCCTAATGTGCTGCTAGGAGGTGTCATTTATAAATGCTCTCTTGGAACCAGGAGACAAGCACATTTTGAAACAAGCTGTAGTATTACCGAGTAGCACTGCACCTGTTCACTTCCTCCCAACTGGTACGCAACTGACCTGCCCTCCCCTCCAGTTGTAACCGTTCTGAGGTGGACTCGTCCAGATACCACTGCGCATCGCTCTGCACTTTTCAAGATAAAAAAATACATCTGTACCACGAATGCTAAGGGTCCGCAGCGCCCGCACCTCGGCAGCTGAAGGGGACGGATCCCCTCCCCTACGGGAATGGAAGTGGAGACAGCAAGAATGTCACGAGGCCGCTCGTAAGCGAACGCCGAGAGAGAGAGAGAGAGAGAGAGAGAGAGAGAGAGAGAGAGAGAGAGAGAGAGAGAGAGAGAGAGGAAAGTGCGGAGTGAAAGAGACAGATAGTGTCCAAGCCGCGCCCACAGAGAGAGCAATATAGGGAGAAAGAGACAGAGACAGTTCCCTGATGTTCTCACCTCTTCACGAAAGATCGGTAGCTTTCGTGTGGCTTCGTGAGGTTTCGAGAAACCTCGAAAACAGCTGATTGTGTATAAATAAGAGTTCGGAGGGTGCAGAGAAGGACTACCTGAGGTACAAATAATTTGTTACCTTGTAAAAAAAATGTCAAGCTAAAACTCACAACTCATCCTACTACATCCCGAAAAGAAAAACCCTACCTGCAGTAAAACCCTTAACGGATGGGCACGCAGCGAAAACCTTCTGGCTTTATACAGCCAGCCAGCACTTCGGTCGGTCAGAGAAGCACTCAGACGAGTTTTTAATGGTGCAGTGTGGACGTGTGGCAGACGGACTAGAAGGTTTTGTACACTCCAATTAACTTGAGGTGGCAGCTGAGTAAAGATGCGCACTAAAAGAATTAGTCTGTTACCAATCCTGAATAGAGACTGGGGATGATTTTATACATGTGGAGCTATTGATGGTACATATATCAACTACTCCACATGTATAAATCACCTTCAGTCTTCTTTCAGGTTTAGTATTAGACTGATTCTTTTAGTGCGCATCTTTATTCAGCTGCCACCACAAGTTAATTGACCTATACGTGTGTGTTATGTCATTCTGCTGATATTAGAATTGTAAAAGTGTCTCTACGTAAATAAAGATCATTTTGAATTTTCTGCAAACTATACTTTTAATTTTACAAACCCACATAGTCACAATAAACTTAATTATACAAGCCATCGTAAAAACAGAAGCCCAAATACGACTTAGGAGACTAGACCATAGTAAACCGATTAGTCGAAAATAAGACCATTTGAACCTTTGCACTTCGAAAAAAGCAAAACTATTTGTAAATATGTTTGGCAATCAAGTAAACAGACAAATAAATTTTACTTCATAAACTATCAAGTTTGACAAAAGAAAATTCTGAAACCTCACTCCTTCCTTTTTTAATGAATGGTATGCCGTCATTTGTTACGAGATTAGTAAATTCTCTTGAAATTAATTAATTTATGAATGACACGTAATAATTCTGAAGGTAGCTTGAAAAGAAAAGTACTTGAAGTATGCATTTAAGCACTTCCTAACTTTGCAGTGCACCTCATCATAGCAATTTATTTCTGAAGAATTGCTTAGGAAATTAAGTAAACTTACAGGAAGCTTTAGACATTTTCAAACTGTCCAATTCTCTACTCTTTTACACTTTAAGTTTAATAACCAAGTTAGGTTAATCAGTTTTATGAGCATCTTTAAAAAGTTAGTAATTAGCTTAGAGGGACAATTTTCAGCTCTGATAAAGTCCAGTGTATTTCTACACCTGCAGGGGTAGAGCAGCCCCAAGGGACGCCGGCATGGTTTATGGGCGCATCCCATGCAACAACGTCGTCAGCCAGGAACTTGACACACGTCGCGCTCATCTCCGAAGAAGCCACCAAATACATAGTTAACGCGTAAGTATGAAATAAGATATAAGGAACAATGCTATATAATTTAATAACGTAGTTTGCTGTGAACTATACTACCTTATTTATCTTAATGTTAATGGTAAATTTGATTGTTTTATGCGAATCAAGTGCTGTTCTTTATCAGTAACATCTTAACACGATTGTTAATATCTAAATGATAGCAATAACATCATACAGTATCTCTATTAAGTTCTATTCCCTTTAATTTTTCCCCGTATTTCTTAAACAGTCACGTGATTAGTCATTTCTCATTGGCAGTTGTTGAATAGGATGCTCTGTGATATAGGATAGGATAGAATTTACGGAGGCTGTTCGGCACGCCAACCATACTTATCCGTCAATTGAGAGTGGAAGGACGGCTGTCATCAATCAGAGCCATAGCTGCAGGAGTCCCGGAAAGCAGTGTTCTGTCCCCGCTACTCTTTGCGGCCTACATGTCTGATTTCCCTCTGGAACCACAGACTGTTACGTGCCAATATGCCGACGATGCCTTCATAATGGCACGTAACAAGAACCTACGAGAACCGGATTGGTCGCTGAGGTTGAGACAGTGGCAAATCCCCTGGGTTCTCTCTGCCAAATACTTCGTCGTCCTCCTCGATGGTGGCCTCACCTACGCCCCTCACTTCCGGATCAAAGCCGGACAAGGGCATGCAGCACTTAGGCAGTTCTACCCCATCTTTAAATCCACAGCCTGTATCGGACAACTATCCCGCCACTGATTCTGTACGGCTGCGAAATCTAGGGATCAGCGGCTCCCACAACTATTCGCAGGCTGCAGCGCGTCCAGAACAGGGAGCTGCGAATTATCTACGATACTGGACGTAGATTGCAGTCCCATATCCTCCACACCTACTCCGGAGTCCCATATATTGTAGACGTGGTGCAGGAGAGAGCCCGTACCATCTACAATAAGCTAGGCTCCCACCCCAATAACCTGGTGAATACCTTAGGCCGGTGCGACCATAGGGTTCCTCGCCGCAGACTAAGTTACCGGCTGCCCAAAGACGCTTTGGGCAACTAAACTGAGCAGGGCCACTTTCTCCTGACTCTGTACCCCAAGCCCAGAAATGTGCTTGGTAAAACCCATACCTTAACATTTGTTCCTTTCCCTCTAGCCTGTCAAGCAGGCTGTGTTCAGATGCCTCTCAGGCAGGCGGAAGAGCACAGCCAGCACTGGGCGCACAACCCCCCGGGGCACTTTGCATTCCACACATGGCTAGATATACCACTGCCCAAGACAACCACCTGCGACACAAGACAATTCTTTTATACTGCCCAGATAAAGCCGCACTAAACGGCTAGGTGCTGAGCAGCAAACACCCCGCCCAGGTAAACCTGGGCGACTCGCATCTTCTGCTGGTCTGCTGATCTGCCTGAGTGGGGTACCCCCGGGAGGAAGGATGCGGCGAGAGAAGACAGAGGGCGGTCGACCCAAAAGAGTCACGACAGTGCAGAGGGCAGATTCCATACCACCAGTTTTTAAACTCCTCTGCAGTCTGAGTAAAACCTCCATGTCACTTGCCGTGGTCCCGAAACAGCCTACTAAGCCGGATCGAAGGGACCGAGGCTGCCACACCGGAGCCTAGAAATTTCCCGGTAGGCTAGTACAATCGGCATTCCACTTGCCGAAACAGCCCACTAAGCAGGAGGACGAAAGCGTTTACCAGGAGTATATCGTCTCACCTGCAGCGCCGAGACTTCCCCATACTGTCACCTGAAAGTGGCCACCAGATGAGAGATGATGTGAAATGATAATGGAGGTGATAAGGAGGGACAGAAAATTCGTAGGATGATTTAACCTATCTAGCATTCGCTGTATATCCCTACCAACCCGGGAAACTCCTGAAAAACAATGGGTCAATTAGACCGGCCAATCTAACCCAGATCTCTTTTTAATTTCTGGACTTATATATAATAAAGTGCAGGAGCATAAACAAATGACTTCAAATGACTTAGAGAAATAATGCGAGCTTCTTCTTTTTTTGTCATAAACAGAGCCAACCTCTTCAAATTGCTAATCTAACACATATAACGAGTACGACTACACAGATATCAGCTTCTATAAAACACGATCATTACGGTACCAGATCGGTAATATCAGCCGTTTAAATAGCAGTAATTTATGTTCTCTGTTCAATATCGTAATATAATTTAATGCCAACGAAGCTATTTCACCAAAGCTTCATGAACCTATACTAGTATTTTTGGACCTCTAATACAAACTAACACCAATTCAGGTTGCCAATGATGACAGACAAAAATGGCATAAAACGAAATGAAAGAAATTTATAAAAAAAAAAATTAAATACTCTTCCATACAGAAGTGCCATTTTAAAATGGTGTGGCTGGCGGAAGGCATAAAATACAAACAACAGTGATTAAAAACTTCCTTTGAGTGTGTAAGTTGGCGGGTGCTTTCTTTTTCTTTTGATTAAATTACATTTATATGAAGAACTAAATAGTGTGAGAGATTTCGAAATGAAAACTTGTTTTTTTCTGAGGTAGTAGTACCAGTCGACACTCCTAACAGAACATTTGCATTGCTTGGCCCCTCACAAGGGGATCTGGAATAACGATGCAAAGATATTAAACCTTGGTTCAGTATCGGGTTTCAAGTAACTGTGTACCGCACATAACCCTCTACCCTTACTAATATGCATATTTCTTGCGTGTGATGTTGCAGATTCAAGTTATCAAGGGACCAAGTTAGCTATGGTCTGCCCATGATGGACGTTAGGGACACCGCTCTAGGAGATCACTGCCCTCTAGAAGTCGATTTTCCTTGTCAACCTCGCAAGTATCGTGCCTTCTCCGGCTACTGCAACAATGTACAGAGTCCTCACTGGGGCAGGGCCAACACCAGGTATCTACGATTCCTTCAGGCGGAGTACGGTGATGGGGTGAGCCTTCCTCGAGGAGGCAGTCTACCATCGCCACGTGCAGTGTCTCTCGCGGTACATCGCGACGCCGATCTGCCGCATCCTCACCTCATGGCGATTACAGCAGTGTGGGGAGAATTCATCGCTCATGACTTGGCCCATACTCCACAGATGACAGGTATGTAATTTGACAGACAACTATACAGACAGCTTATCTGCTGAGCTATATTCTACTTACGCATTATCAATACACATGTATTGCACTTATTAATAACCTATATGTAAAACGTTCCATCTCTTCTCTCTTTTCACCTGAAAGGGTATTATATAATGTGGAACTTAGGCAAACAATTCTGATGCAGAAGTGCTTAAAATTAACCTCAGGCATCTGATACAGACCAATTATTTTGAAGAAAAAGTGAAATGTGTAGTGTTTAACGCCCGCTTTTACTACATACGGCACCGCAGTCGATGATACTGATGATGCATGAGATGAAGATGGACCACCGGTGGAATTAGATGGCGGGGGAAACCGGAGGTCCCGGAGAAAACCCGCCCCAGCGCCGTGTTGTCCACCAAGCAATTGGGGTCCTGTCTCATAAAAAATTACAGATAAACCAGCCACCTCGTTCCTCTAAATTCTAATTAGCAACGAAAAGTGTTCACAGTGATTCTTATATTATCAATATATGCCGATTACTAACCCAGACTTAGAATAAAGTAGCAAGTTATCAAGGTTACAGCCATATTTCCTGTAAAGCATTCGATATTTTGTCTACTTCTTGCTATGAGATGTTATGTTCTCTTACTTTTGAGGTTATATTGGTTGTCCGTCAAAAAATAATTGGATTTTAAACATCCGGACTTTAAACGTGTATTTTTTCTCTTTATCTTTCAAATAAATCACCAAATACTAATGACAATAAGAAAATCAACCTGTCACAGGAGTCACAACTGTATAGTACAAGTAAAACATTTTTAATGTCAACCTGTTCAGTGATCGATTAACTGAAGTTCATTCTTTTTTCCATGATTATTTTAATAACCTAAATGGCGATCTTCCTCGCCCAAAACATGTTCAATTTCCTTTAGTAACCTTAATATCTTTGATGGAGTTTTTACCTAGCTCGATTCCGGATATTCGCTTCAATAATCTTGTTTCTCATGCTTTGGAACTGCCTGTGGTGGAATAATTACGACAGCAAATCTTCGCTTAATTAGGTAAAATAGGATCTTATGGAAAAAATGAGTATAGCTACGCGACATATATTGATTTAATACCACAATCATTTTTCTGGATTATTTTCAAGAAATGCTTTATTAAAAGTACCATTGTCTATTTTTCAATTGAATTGTCAAACAAAATGATGAAAACTGAAAATTAGATACTTGGAAAGTAGAATAACAGTTGAAAATCTGTATTATAAATGGATAGTACTTGAACCATAATCATTTTAATCTAACACATACCAGTATGTGAAATACTTATTTGATATAGTGAAATGATACTATGGTTAGCTCCGAATATTAAAAGAGTCACTCCAGTATATCGTTTTAAGGTGTGTTTTCTCAGGGTAAGCGAAATCGCCTTGAGCGTCCAATTGGGTATATAAGAATCAAAAAGGAGAAAGAATAGCTTTTATAGGGAGACAATGTATTAGTGCAATTGCTAGGAAATCCAAAAAAACCGGTGCATTATTAAAACGTTATTGAACATTTCAATTGTAAAATAAGAGTTATTATACATAATCGTTGTCTCTTACAGGATACGAGGGTAAGCGTTTGAAATGCTGTAGTGTCAACTTCAACGATTTTCATCCCGAATGTTTCCCGATCAGACTTCCGGATGATGACCCAGTCTACGGCAGATCCGGCGAAAAGTGCCAAGAATATGCAAGATCAGGCACCGCTCCTAGAATAGGATGTACCTTAGGTGAGAGAACCACTTTCGAACTAACTGGGGTAAATCATTTAACGTATTACAGAGTTAAAAGCATTTTCATACTTAAGTTCGTGAATTTCGTTAAGTGTAACCTCAGTATGAGATGGGATTATAGAATGTCTTTGGACATGCAGGTCCTCGCGAACAGCTGAACCAAGTGACATCGTTCCTGGATGCGTCCGTAGTGTACGGCAGTTCCAGAGATGAAGCCAATGCACTGAGATCCTTCACTGGAGGCCGACTTAAGACCCAAACGGGCTTTGCAGGACGTTCATTATTACCTCCAGATGATAACAACTCCAACTGTCGACTTAATGGAACAAAGTGAGTAATTCTTAAAAGTTAAATGCTTATTTTCCTCTTATATTTCTTCCTGAGATAACTTTTATAATCACTTCCGTGCTTGCTCTATTCTTTCATCATTATTCATTGTTGTTTAATTATTAGGACCATTCATTCCTCTTCTTTCACGATATCCTTCATTTTTGTCTGTAGTAAAAGAGTGACTTCGAAAAGGTCTGTACTATCATTTCAAAATTTAATTTGTAAGGCTGAAAGTCATTTAGCACTCTCACTTGTTTTACTTCGATTGTGCAACTCGATTTTCTGCGAAGGTTCTCTCACATGCTCATTTAACTCATTTAAACGTATTTAAAAAGAACAACGCGTAAACAAATTAAGATAACAAATTAGCATAGTATAACTAAAAATGATACTCTATAACTGTTTAAATCGAACTATAATCGTATAACTTAAAAGGAACATCCTGAAAACGAGCTGAAATTCAATAATATCTGGCTTAAGTCATGTGCACCTCACAAATTAAAAGAGCTTTGGCGCAAAATGATATTAAGGGCTGCTTTCGAGTATAAAGATTTTGAGCGATCGATTCTGTATGGCACCAGAAGGAACGTAAGACATGGAGAGAGAGAGAGAGAGAGAGAGAGAGAGAGAGAGAGAGAGAGAGAGAGAGAGAGAGACAGACAGACAGACAGACAGACAGAGAAATACAAGACATTTCATGACCATCATCTGATGTGAGCGCAAATTAGATCTCAAAATTTCAACGCTCTGAGACTTTGAGCTAAAAGAATTATAATTTATAGCAAATACACTTTCTCAGCCAGTTATCCTTAAAACCCGAACGAAATCCCATTTCCACGAATCATTCAGTGTTCCTGATTAGTAAGACGCAATACGTTATTAATCGACGTGCTATAGAATGTGAAGATTGATTTCAGCCTTTTCCTATCTGTAAAAATAGTTTCGAAGTAGCAATAGTCTTTAAAATGTTACTGAACTATCTTAAGCTTCACTGACTTTTTGGATGCCTCTAAAATTATACCAAAGCTCGGCTGAAGTCACCGACATTATTGTTCTTAGCTTCACTCTCATCATTTACTGATCATCTATACAATGAATAATATATGATCAGAAAATTGCAGAGGAACCTTGGTACTACTCTCTGCAAGATCCTAGGAAAGGGACAACAGAACTCACAAATCGTGCGAAAGCTAGAGGCAGTTCGTCTATAGTACGCATCAAGGAAATTCTGCTGGTTTCTACAGCGGCCGGAGCAGAGCTTTACCAAAATGTACTCAGGATTCACAAAATCTGTTGCCAACCCATCATAGAGACTATACTTCGGATATCCTAAAGTATTTCTGAATTAAATTAAAACAGAAAGAGCGTGTTTCATACTAACCCACTTTTGCCTAGATCTAAAGGAAACCTCAATCTGATCTCATTATTACGAACTACTTTCTTTTGTTTCTTCTCTGGAATTTCATCTTCGCTTACTTGTCTTCACCATTTTAGTTTTCGAAGATTTTTCGGATGGGAGCTTTTTGGTCAGATATGGCCCAGGCCGTAATACTTGTACGTGCATTAGGGAAGTCCCTGGTTTAATCTCCGGTAACCACTCCTTCATCATTGAGCGAATGTTAAGCTTAACACTTACTTTTTCGCGACTTCTAGTCCCTCCATTTAATTTCATCTTAATTCCAATACCATCTTTTACAGCCTGTATCGTCGGAGAAGGGCGAAAGTGTCACTGCGGTGTGAAGACTTTGCGCACTGTAATTGTTGCTCTTGACGTAGAGTCGGTGTTGTAGTCACCTGTCCTGCTGGGGAGGCGGGAGTGTCGAACCCCAAGCGCCTGGCGGCTGCACAAGAAACCTGACGCCGAGTTAAAGAAGCTCCAGCTGACTGTGCCCCTGGCCTGGGTTGCGGCATACCCGTAGGTCGCTCCATCTCCACTCTTCATCCCAAGGATCTGATATGATTACGCGTTGTGAACACAGTGTGGAATCCCCTTCATTCCAGATCAGTCAGATGTTGCATTGGTGTTTCCGGCACTGTAATTTATTGCTGGTTATGCATCACCTTAGGCTTGTTATAATGAACACTCTAGATACGCCCGACTTTATCAAGGGCCACTTTTTAGCTCTACCATATGATTTTCTGTGTCTAGGCATCAATTTCTCCGGTGTTTTATTGCATTTTGTGTGCAGTCTAATGCCATACACGAAAGTGGTCAGAGATCATTTACCTTCATGATTTCTTTTACAGCAGACAGGCTTGTCTTTTTCTTTAGGTTCCAGCATTCACTTATTCTTTACTGTTTTGTCAGTCTTGTTTATCTAGCAGTTTTACTTGTTTTTATTTTAGTGTTCTTCAATTAGTTACTTTATGCTAGTTCATTACGTTTATCATGAAATTAAGGGATATTTTGTCCAAACAGATATGTGAGCCTTATTACTTTCTTTCTGTTTTCTTTTGGTGGCTCTAATTATATTTTCTTTCGTTACATGATCTTCTCTACTCCATCTCTTAATTTATCTTTCTCTCTTTATTTTCTATGTTTAGGAAAGCACTTCGAGTTTTTATTACTTTTTCCTTTACATGTTTAATTTTTTTATTATAAAGGGTATTCAAATTTAAATATGAGCGTATACCGTTTATTTTTAATTGAAGAGTTATAGTGTAATATTTGTGTTTAAAAGGCCATAATTAAATATGTGCCAGCTATTATGTAAGATCACTTTAAATTTGCATACTCCATATTACTACAAAAAACAATTGCCTGTTCTTGCTATTAATAATGTGTTATTTCAACAGGCGATGTTTCAAAGCGGGAGACATGCGTGCTAATGAACATGTTGGTCTAGCTACCCTGCACACATTGTTCATGAGGGAGCACAATCGACTGGCCACTGAGCTTGGACGTCTAAATCCACATTGGGGAGACGAGACTCTTTTTCAAGAAACCCGACAGATAGTAGCAGCGGAATTACAGCACATCACCTACACAGAGTTTCTGCCTGTCATCCTCGGACAGGTATGTTCATCATGCTTCTTAAGGTCACAGAGGAAACTACATTCCACGCTAGTCATTTGTCGTCAAACTGCAATCATCTGCTGCTGTTGTAACATCCTTGGGAGATAAATTAGCATTAGCGAGTGTCCAGATCTCGAAAGAGCGCAGCTGTATTTGTGACTATGTATGATTCGCTATTGCATAACGTTTGGCACTCGTAATTTTCTTGAGTGTTTTGATTTACTTTTATCATTGCTCTCTCTGCAACTAACACACACACACACACACACACACACACACACACACACACACACACACACACACACACACACACACACACACACACACACACACGCACGCACACACACACTCACACACACACACACACACACACACACACACACAGTAAAGCCTCATAAATATGATAAAAGGCCGGTTCAGAAAACCGAGAAGGGTAACGAAAACAAAAACGAGAATTTAAAATACATAATAATAGGTAATTATAATGTGAGCATTCCCCACAAAAAGGATTGCCTTCCCGAGTACAGATAACGTAAACGAAGATTGGTCAAGTTTTAGTTTTCACCTTCTGCTTCCCGGGCACGGCATATTAGATCCATTACATTTATTTAATTTATGTTATACTGGGTGAATAAAATGTATGGAACAACGCCAGTAACCCAACTGTTGCAACTCTGCGAAGTAATTAGAAAAGCTGTAAAATATCAATATGCCCGCACATCACTATGATTAGAAATAAAGGCTGTGAGTTTTTTTTTTTTTTTAACAACATTTCTTTTTTCAGTCCTCAAGTCACAGAAAGTACAAATACGCTTTCAAACCGCAATTTAAATGTAAGCAGCTTACTGCATGTACACTGAGCAAAGGGGAAAATGCATCATTACTATATGCATATGATTTCTTGAGCGTTCGGGTCCCAAGTCCTCATTCGGTAGGTTTCGCCTATTTCCGTAAACACAGATGACAACTTTTAAACAGGAAATGCCCTACACACTACAACATCTAGTGGCTAGTATGCTAAGCTTTCACACGTACGCCATTTCTTTTTGAGCAATTTTGAGGTTAATTATTAGCTAACCAGTTTATAACAAATCTAAAAGCAAGACTATGTTGTCAGTGTTATAGCTCTCGAAAGGGGACACACTATTTTTCGTCTAACTCCGTATAACTGTGATCTGAATGCAACTGAGCTAACGTGGGCAAAAATAAAGAATGTTTACAAAGTACGCAATGTTAACGAGAGCCACAAATGTCGGAAACTTGCTATAGAAGCGACGGATAGGGAAGGATACAATAAGAAGGTCCAAGAGCTGGAGAAACGTTGGTGTAATAGAACATGCAATTAATGAAATTATTAACACATTAGAGGATATAAGCGATGAAAGTGACGCAGTAGACTTGGAAATCGAAGAACCACAAATCGAGTGAGTGTTTATAACTGTCATAATATTTGTTTCCTACTTTTATGTGTTTTATAACAGTAAATATGTAATACAGCATATCGGATGGAGTTCAATTGTTTGTTGACACATATCATACCTTCGGCGCACATCTTCGCTTATCTTACCGCAATTTGGTTGAATTGTGTTTTTCTAGGTTGACCACACTGCAGAAACAAAAGCGTGTTAGCTCTCTCTTCTTCCCCTCTGCCCGCACTACACCGTAAATCCAGCACTTAAGAAATCTTGCGCATATAGTACTTCCAATTGAGTACGTTTTGAATTAAACAATACAGTAGACTACTGCAATGTGTGGCTCTGGATTAAACAAATACAGGCAAAAGCTAGGCTAATAAGGACAACAATGCTTACTTCATTGCAAAATCTTCCTGAAAGTAATTAATCATGGCACAACTTACAGAAAGATAAGGAATTGAAATACTAATGATGATCGAATATAATGATAGGAGCACAAGAAGAGGTTCGTGTCTTCTTTAATGAAAAGCATCCAGAACGAAGAATCACTCATTCTACTATTAGCAAAATTTTGAAGAAGAAAAAAAATCAATGAAATTAAGTGCTAAAAATAACACAATAAGGCAAAAGAACGTTAAAAATTAAAATTACAGTTCAAAACAGCATCTTACCTCTACGTACCGAGACCTGAAGACCAAAAAATATGAAGAAAATAAATGTTGCCATTATAAAAAAGTAACGCCGTATTTACAATCACAGTAATATGAAAACATGTTAATACCGTACAGCTTTTCTATAAAAAAAAAAAAAAATATATATATATATCACTTCACGAAACTATAAGCATTGCTCCGTACTTTTTACTCATCCCGTATAAACAGAATATTACAACTAACTATAAAGTTTGGATGAGTAGAGCCAGACTGAAAAATTCAATGTCATAGCCGGGATTTGAACCGTGCGGTTGCTCTAAACCACTGAATTGACCTGAAATATTTGTATTTCCATATTTATATTTGTATTTATTTCTCATCTTTCTTCTACATACAATTTCATTGATTCATTGACATTTGTAACATTTCTTTCACACAATAACAAAATGACTTATTCACATCTAATATACCCTTTCGACCTGCTTGCCTCGAGTCTCTGTCTCAATACACATAACCCCTGGTTTTCCGTGTATTGATGACCCTCCTCTCCCTTGTATCCCTCGTTCTAGTTTTCTAGCCCTTAATTGTTATTTATTCTTCATCAATCTTAACCATTTCTCTCTAACTTTCCCCAGATATTCACCTATATTTCTTACATTCTTTTCTCCTATTACCAATAACATTTTCTTTATTATTAATACCTCCCCCCATCCCTAAAACTGTCTCACTTTTGTTGCCAAATTTGTTCTCTCCATATCTTTGTTTGTTTGCAATAAAGTACACTATGCCAATCTGTATCCTCTTCTCCACACATTGGGCATTTCCCTGTATCCTTATCATATCTAATACCTTTCAAATTTCTAACTCCTGCCCTTGCCCAGGCAAATCCTTCTTACCCTGACTTATTACACACATCTATGTACTTCTCCCTCCCCCACACTGTCTTTATTTCACTAAATGTCCTCAATGATATTTTCTCCTTTACACTGGTAAATATAACTTGGCTATCTAAATCTTCCAGCCTTAATTCTACCTCTTTCCAAAAGCCCCTATAATAATACTCCTCGTTTCTCCAAATGTGTACCATACCTATCTATTCCAACAGTTCCCTTACTTTTAGCGCCCAAGACTCCCCCATTTGCTTCTCATCTGCAAAAGAAAACATTCCTTGATAATATTGCTTTCCTCCAAATTGGCAACTTTGTGTAGATATTTCAAAGACAATTGAGACAATGTCTTCCTAACTCTAATTGTGCTGCCCCATTGGGTGAACTACCGGTAAGCCCAAAATATATTAACAGAAGGATCTGTTGATAACGTCCACCTCTTCCCATGCTTCATCCACTCCCCATATCTCTGCCCCATGCAACATCTTATTTTCTACTATGGCAGTATAGATCCTTTCCAGCCATTTGACATTAATATTAGGTAATTTCCTTAAACATGCTCTTACAATACCTATGGCTATTTTACCTTTGCTAGATCCAATTTGTTCTGTTTTTCTCAATCTTATCCCCAGATAAACCTGAAATAAACACAGTGGTTTAACTATGAAGCCTGGGACTTAAGTACTTACAGCATAGTAAGTCGCCACAAAAGGTGCGTGTCTCATAGCATATGAGAACCCCTAGTGGTCTACCGGGAAACATACGAGTCAGTTGGAGAATTTAATGTCATGTCGGCATGTTAGCCATAGTAGCTCAGTTGGTTAGAGCAACTGCACAGAGAACGGGAGATCTGTGGTTCAAATCCCGGCTATGGCATTGAATTTTTCAGTCTGGCTCTACTCATCCTAGCCTTCACACGGCTAGTGTGAAAGAAATGGTTATTTCCATCAATTATAAAGTTATTGTACATATTAAACTCCTCTTTGAAGAAACCATTCGAAGTTGCCATAACACGAAACAACCGCTAGAGCTCTCCAGGGAAAAGGAAACCGTAAGAAATTCCAGCAAATGATCGTTCGCGCTGTTTCATAGCCATTGAGTGTTGGTTCTTCTAGCTGAAGCACCATCCGCATTTTGCCTACGCGCTTTCCCGAACGCTAACCCCTGGCCACCCTCTCGATAATACGGCTCTAACTTGCAATCCATATCTTTCTCGTCATGGCAACTTTTGGACATATTGTAAAATTCTCAAGAAATACTTATGTGTTAAACTGCTTACGTTGCTTGTGATACTTCCTCATAGCTGAAGACTTCGTTGATAACATATATTCATGAAAGCTACTTTCCATTAATATTAATAATCAGAAGACAGACTTCATTTATATCTGTCTTCTAAACTGAAGCTGAAATTTTTTACAGCTTTGTTGTTTATAGTAGACACTAGACATTTCCATAGCTCTTTGTCCAAACAAACTGAGCCAGTTATGTAAAGCATAAGAAATTCCAAAATGATGTAGTATTTTACATTCTGTTAAAGAATATAAGAAAGGAAGATAAGGGGAAGAATGGGACTAATTAAGTAACAAGGAGGACGGAGGTTAAGAGCTACCTGGCAGAGCAGAAGACCAAGGTGTCACGTAAGCTAAGTTAGCAACAAAGTAAAGACAAATAAATGTAGCCAAAAGTTGTAAATTGTAAAATTTTGGAATTTTGTAAATACACATAAACCTATATCACTAAGGAGTGTTTTCATTATACTTATTGTATAAATATAGTACTTTATTTTTATTTTGCATATACTTTTTATTTAAAAGTGCTAGTCACATTTAATTTCCTAATACTGCATCAACTTCCCCCCTAAGTACTCGAGTTCAGGTTAAATGACATTGGATTCGTTTACAGGTTAGTTTGATATGTTAATGAAAACATTTTTGTTTTTATTTTTCAACGCGCATATTCTGCATTAACGATATTCATCAATTATTTTTTCAGGATACAATGGATCGATATGGCCTGACTCCTCAAGCTTCAGGACATTTCACTGGCTACGACATCAACCTGAACGCTGGAATTGCAAACAGTGTAGCTGCAGCTGCTTTGTGGTTCGTTGCTTCCCTCATCCCGAAGGCCCTCATTTTATTTGATAATGTGAGTACACCCAGTCAGCTTTATACGACTTCAACTTACATAAACGCTTTTGTATCACTATGAGTGATACGAGTGTATTTCTGTCCCAATAGCATTCCATGAAGAAAAAAAGTGAGAATAAACCATTGTAAAAAGATTTTATGTCTACCTTCTGTATGCCAATGATACAAACACTACTACAGTATTTATTATCGAAGCACAGTGCATCCACAAAGTCGCAGAAGTTTATGTGGAAATCACAGTTGCTTCTTCTTAGCAAAACTCTATTTGAGTTTTATTGATTTAGTCTTATGTATCACGAAATTTCACTCTAATTCTTGTCGCACATGATTGAGAACACAGTACAACATTGATCAGTTCTTCTGACTGCGTCCTACAAATCCTGGTGGTCGTCATGAACCAGCGTATATTGCTTCACGTAGCCCTAAAGGTTAAGTTCTAGAATCGTGGTAATGATAACTAATCAGTGAAAATCGCTGTTATTATTACAGTATGAAGAAGTTGTTTTTTGGAAGAACGCCTTCACCTTCATTTCCCGTGGGTGTTAATCCATGAAATTTCAACACATTACATATCACTGACGCACGATCGGGGCAGCGAACAACGCCCTGATGCGTAACCATCACTTAAAGGGGCGTACGCAGAACTGCATGGCGAGAGGGGGTAAAACCGGAATAGCTGAAACATAAGAAATTAGTCACACCTTCATTCCATGGTCACTTCTAGAGGTTTATCCTAGTAGTTCACTGAACAAGGTAAATTTGGTAACCAAGTGAGTAAATCATCCTTTGTAGTTTTCCCATTAAATAAACAGAGACCTCCCGCAAATGTTGCACCCAACTAGTTCCCTTAGTGATCTAATTTACTATCTTTTAAACTAAGACCTGAAGCTTTGCTGGCGACGAATACGTTCACTTTCTTCTCGGGAAGCCATCCAGGTGAAAAGATGATTAGATTTCAACGTTTCGGGAGTGTACATCTCTCCCATCATCAGGATACTTATAAAATGTTATAACCACAAATGAAACACTGGATATAACACAGCTATAAACAAAGACAAAACACTATCAAAATTCGCATTACTGAACAAAAGACTGTTTTCAGTAAATTAAATGCCAGGTCAGGAGATGGCGTGAGTATAGAAAATTGTGTCAGAAAAACGTAACTACTTAACTTGATTATCAAGCTGTATTGATCTTTGCTTCTTAATTCGACGGATTTCCATTTTAAGGTCGGTTTCCAAGAGGAGCTGAACCGAAATCCAGCATCACGATTAAGCGTGCTCCTTTCAGAGGAAATCGCCAAAGCCTCCTTAATTCTCCGCTAGTCTTTTGTTGCACGCGCGATGATATTGATGTCCAGTGGTGATCAACCTTTGCTCTTATGAGCTAATGGCATCCCCTTATCATTCTAACCCATCGCTTTCCTTTTGTGCATTCACTCAAGTAATCATGCTTTAAAGAGGTTTGTTTTTCATTCCCATGAATGCGTCATAGCTCGGGAACAGTAGGTGGAGAAAAACCCGCCCTTCTCTCTTTCGCATAAGGCTGAGTATCACTGTTGTCCATGGAGAGTCGCCAATAATTTAAATCACAGAGCAGCCTAACCATCTTTCTGTACTTTCCATATCATGATTGAGTGGTGGAGTTTTCATCAGTTTCGTGGCTACCAGAGACACATTTCACATTTTCTCTACACTTCAAAAACCTTGTGATAGTATGGGTGATATTTACTGTTATTATTGTTATCATCATAGTCATTGTCATTATTGCCCGCATCGGCAGCGTAGATGGTAGCGTCTCTGCTTCACGTTTAAGACGTCCCAAGTTGGAATCTTGGTGAGTTATCCGGATAAGGCTTTTTCCGGGATTTTCCCTTATCCTGAAAGATGAAATTCTAGTACTCTAAGCTCTATGGATCCTGGACTCATTTGAGCACCATTTCACCCATTTCATTCATCCTCCGATAACACTTAATGTTGAAGGATGTAAATTTTAAAAGATGTATTTAATTAACTAGTCAATTTTTAACATTTGAACAATAATAATACCATTTCTTTGTGTTCCATGGTATTACGACATACAGACCTGTAACTCTCTTGTTATAAACTATACTATGATATGTTCATTTCCGAGACATCATGCAATGTGACGTTCTTTACAGGCAGGCCGCAAAGTGGCTGAGAAGAGCCTCCTGTCAACTTTCTACGCTCCGTCTCTGTTGTATGACGCGGGAGGTTTGGACAAGATCATACAGGGTCTGCTCCATGGACCTGCTCAGCGAGAGGATGAGTTCATCAACGAGGTCATGACAAACCACATGTTCCAGGACAGTAAGAAAAGTATGTGTCTATTAGTGTTACCACAAACATCAACGAAGTCACCTTTCAAGAACGAGTTATAATCCAGTACGTGACTAAAGCGCGAGCTCGAAAGCTGGGACGGAATTGAACCTATCCTCATTGCAACAGTTTTCTGCTGAAAATTTGCGTAGTACCTGCATGCGGTTGGCAGACTTTATATACCTAGGATGCACAGGGAGAAATGAAATGTTACAATATTGTTTTAGTTTTTTAATAGTTTCAGCAGAAAATAAATACGTTTCATGTACCTTTAATGGCAACGTAACTCAAATATAGTACGATTAATGCAAGTATTGCTGAATAATATGGAGATGATCTGGAATTTTTACTGCCATTTCGCAAGGGAAAGCACGTTTAATACTCTATGTCCATATGTATTTTCTTCCGTTATATTTAAATAGGGTGGATTGGTTGCCAATATGTTACCGAGCGAAATGACTCAGGCGGTTTCGTCTGTGGCCCGGGTTCGATTCAATGGCCCGGTCGTTCCAATGGCCGACCTACCTGACACATGGTTCTTGCGGGGTTTTTTCCCGGGTTGCCAGGGAAAACTCTGTAGGTTAATTACATCCCCCGAATTTATTGTCCCTCCATTAAAAAGAAATCCCTGACGCGACAGTCCTAAGAGGTCCAAGGCCTACCAACCCGACTGCTGGCATCACGTCCACTTACACACGGCAGAGGTGGACGATCATCCAACCGATACGGGGAGGAGATGTGGTCAGCATCTCGGCATACCCCAACCAGAACTTTGGTTTTCCTGACCAGGGCCGCTTACCTAGCGTAAGCTCCTCACTTTCCTCACGATGCTGAGTGGGCACCAGTCCTATACCCGGGACTTAAAATCCGCACTCCAGGGGCGCTTTCCGTGGCGAGGGACCAAGGCATGCTGCCTTGGCCCGCTACGTCACGGCGCAGGACGTCTCTCCATTTCATTTCATTTATAATTTCACATCATCTCTCCTCTGGTGGTCTCTTTCAGGGTAAATGTGTCGGAGGGTGTTTAGTATAACAAAGTACCTTGATTTCCAATCAAAAAGTATATTTTAGAATAAATAATTCAAATTTTAAGTTTAATATCATTAATTATTTTAATAATTTCTTTTATCTTGGTTCTGCATGGCAGGATGATATGATCTGAGTAAAATTTCCTCCTCCTGTAGGAAGGTCTCCGGAGGCCGTTTCCGGACCGAAGTCCGGTTGTGCTGGCCTGTCGGGGAGCTTCCCTCTAGTGAAATGTAGATACATACCCTCTGCACTGTCCTGGTTCCTTAGGACGGCCGCCCTCAGTCTACTCTCGCCTTATCCTCCCTTCCGGGGATGGCCCATTCAGGGCATAAATAGATCAACCGTAATATAGAATGGAAATTAATTGTTCTTTCACACTAGCCGTGTGTAGGACGCACTATGAAAGGGTAGAGCCAGACCGAAAAATTCAATGCCATAGCCGGGATTTGAACTACGGATATTTAGGTTTCAGTCCAGCCGCTCCAACCATTTAAGCTACTATGCCAAAGTGCCAACATAACATTAAATTCTCATGTGTTTATGAGAACTCCTAGTGGTTTACCGGGAGAAACACGAGTCAATTGGAGAGTTTAATATCATGTTGGCACGTTGGCCATAGTAGCTCAAACGGTTAGAGCGGCTGGACGGAAACCAGCAGATCCGTGGTTCAAATCCCGGCCATGGCATTGAATTTTTCGGTCTGGCTCTACCCTTTCATAGTGCGTCCTACACACGGCTAGTGTGAAAGAACAATTAATTTCCATTAATTGACATAATAGTGGTTAACTATAAAGCCCGAGCCTTAAAGTACTTACAGCATAGTAAGTCACCATTAAGGTAGTTGTCTCATCTGTTTATGAGAACTCCTAGTGGTTTACCGGGAAAAACACGAGTCAGTTGGAGAATCTAATGTCATGTTGGCACGTTCGCCATAGTAGCTCAAATGGTTGGAGCGACTGGGCGGAAACCAGAAGATCCGTGGTTCAAATCCCGGCTATGGCATTGAATTTTTCGGTCTGGCTCTACCCTTTTATAGTGCGTCCTACACACGGCTAGTGTGAAAGAACAATTAATTTCCATTAATTGACATAATAGTGGTTAACTATAAAGCCCGAGCCTTAAAGTACTTACAGCATAGTAAGTCACCATTAAGGTAGTTGTCTCATCTGTTTATGAGAACTCCTAGTGGTTTACCGGGAAAAACACGAGTCAGTTGGAGAATCTAATGTCATGTTGGCACGTTCGCCATAGTAGCTCAAATGGTTGGAGCGACTGGGCGGAAACCAGAAGATCCGTGGTTCAAATCCCGGCTATGGCATTGAATTTTTCGGTCTGGCTCTACCCTTTCATAGTGCGTCCTACACACGGCTAGTGTGAAAGAACAATTAATTTCCATTAATTGACATAATAGTGGTTAACTATAAAGCCCGAGCCTTAAAGTACTTACAGCATAGTAAGTCACCATTAAGGTAGTTGTCTCATGTGTTTATGAGAACTCCTAGTGGTTTACCGGGAAAAACACGAGTCAGTTGGAGAATCTAATGTCATGTTGGCACGTTCGCCATAGTAGCTCAAATGGTTGGAGCGACTGGGCGGAAACCAGAAGATCCGTGGTTCAAATCCCGGCTATGGCATTGAATTTTTCGGTCTGGCTCTACCCTTTTATAGTGCGTCCTACACACGGCTAGTGTGAAAGAACAATTAATTTCCATTAATTGACATAATAGTGGTTAACTATAAAGCCCGAGCCTTAAAGTACTTACAGCATAGTAAGTCACCATTAAGGTAGTTGTCTCATCTGTTTATGAGAACTCCTAGTGGTTTACCGGGAAAAACACGAGTCAGTTGGAGAATCTAATGTCATGTTGGCACGTTCGCCATAGTAGCTCAAATGGTTGGAGCGACTGGGCGGAAACCAGAAGATCCGTGGTTCAAATCCCGGCTATGGCATTGAATTTTTCGGTCTGGCTCTACCCTTTCATAGTGCGTCCTACACACGGCTAGTGTGAAAGAACAATTAATTTCCATTAATTGACATAATAGTGGTTAACTATAAAGCCCGAGCCTTAAAGTACTTACAGCATAGTAAGTCACCATTAAGGTAGTTGTCTCATGTGTTTATGAGAACTCCTAGTGGTTTACCGGGAAAAACACGAGTCAGTTGGAGAATCTAATGTCATGTTGGCACGTTCGCCATAGTAGCTCAAATGGTTGGAGCGACTGGGTGGAAACCAGAAGATCCGTGGTTCATATCCCGGCTATGGCATTGAATTTTTCGGTCTGGCTCTACGCTTTCGTAATATAGGATATCAGACCAATCTCAGTGCGTTAAATTAAGCGGCCATATTAAATTACTTGCTTCTTATCTTACCGATAAATCTAAAGCCGTACAAAAATGCCTATTTGCCTTGTTTGCTTTCACCGAGAGCTTTGTTAAAATGAATGCGTCTGCTTTTTCTTAAACCCCAGAAATGTTACACTAAAACACTTTTATTTTCTTTCGTATTTTAGCATAAGAATAAAAATAATGTGTATTGACATGCCAGGTGTGAAGTAATATCACTGAAGGTATATAAAAGAACTGCATTGGGAACTATATAAACGTAATCAAAGCTGTTTCCAAACTGTGATACTCTAACACTTTTGGAAAACTACATTCTAATGCAGAAAAGCCACAAGCACTAATTCTCTGGCCCAATTACAGAGAAGGTGCATGATTGCTAAACGTCTCTTAATGCTGATTAGATTTTGTTTTCTTTTATTCTAACATACTATAAACACTAGAATAAAGGTACTCATTAGCTTTTCCATTGTGTTATCTCTAGTTTTATCTCTAGTTTTCAATGAAACTTGCATGAAGATGCTAGTTAAACATATGACTATTCATGACTATTACTAATAAAATAAGATATTCATGTTTCTATTAAGCCAACAACAAAATTAAGAATCTGAAAATTGCTAAAGGGGGAAAGGGAAATATATAGAAGAAAGCTACTTTCAACATTAGAATACTCGAATATCTAACCTCTAATGCAAGGTAAGCAATATATAAAACATTTCCAATGAGATCCTTCATGCAAATACCTTTATTTTAAACACTTAGAAAGAAGAATGCATTGGATTTGAATCAAACTGTAGCTTACGGCAGGACAAGGAAAGGATCAAGAAACGTAAATGAATGGGCGTGGATAAAGTTAAGTGATTTTTAATTATAATCTTCGACAGGTGGAGCAGGTTTAGACTTAGCTGCGCAAGTTATACAGCATGGCCGCGATCATGGGCTACCTGGTTACACTAAGTGGCGGCAATTCTGTGGACTACCCTCAGTGAGGATCTTCCAGGATCTCCGAGATGTGATGTCTCAAGACGTGATTTCAGCACTAGCCAGCGTATACAGGTAAATATTAGCTTTTATTTAAATTTCTCCTTTCGTTCTCCTTCCTCACTTCATTTCTCTACATACACTTCTTTAATTTCCACTGCCTTACATAGGAAAACACAATATGAGTGTAGTTCTTACATTTCAATTAGGAATGTCCATTTCAGTTTCATAAAGACGATCATTTTTTTTCTACGAAAAGCCTCTTTGGTAGAAATCTTCCAAAAATACTCAGCCCAGCTCATCTTAGCAAGTGTGGTGTGTTCCATAGAACAAATGCGTAATATGCTCGGATTACCCTTGTAAAAGGCAAGTGCTGTGGAAGAGTGAGGAACTACTCCTTTTTGTACAGTCATAATTATTCCAAATATTCAGGATTTTATTTTAACTTGGTTAGGCTGGAAAACTAAGTTAGGCTTTTTAGCTATATGCAGTCTGCTGTATTATCTATTATACACTCACGAATAATATGTCACAGCTGATTTCCGCGTTTAGAAACAAAGGAATGTCGTTATTTATAAAAGAAATTGTGTAGCTGCCTTTTCTTCTGCATGAAAAAATGGTTTTGCTGATTTTTCAATGTAGGAAATCATTGAGTTGAACTTTGCAGTAAAGTCTACAAAAAGTTCATTCATGGAAGCTGAAAAACACCATAGCACGATAACAATACAGGTGAAACTTATATAGTATTTGATTCCTCTTGAAACGTAGACCATACTACCACCTAAATAAAGTTTTTCTTAAGGTGCTTTGACAGTGTATACTAGTTATTGCTTTCTCAAATGTGGAACATTAAAACATATTTTAAAAAATGGCAATTCACGGACCTCACTGAGGGAATAAAGGGGTAAGGCAATTTGTCTGCACTTCAACCAATATCTATTTATTTCGCAATAACTTGTGAAGGAAGTGACACAACAATAGCATTTGAGCAGTAATGCCTTCTCTGCAAAATGTAAATTAGTGGAATAAAGAGAAAGAAGAGCAACTAGTTCTCTTGAGGAAAAAATCGCACTCCTAATGCAGTAAAATTCTAAATGCAGATTGCATGTTGGTACTTCGGTGAACCAATTAACGTAAAAGCGTGAGTCCGAGTGCATTATGCAGCACTTACCACTCGGGATGAAAGGGATAGAAATGTGCAATATTTTATACCCTGTTTTACACTTAATCAAAACATGTACAGTAAAGATTAGCTGTTAATCATTGCGGTATTTCAAAGATTATTTCGAGAGTTGCAGTCACAAGAAACTTGGTACGGTTTATCCCGGACCATGACATTCAAGCGTAAGGGGAAAATTAAGAATAAAAACAAATGAAATCATAATCTCAGCATAAACTCTGTTCTACAATGTTAGATTATGGAATTCATTGGAAACATTGGGAATGTAGGTATAACTCTCTGAAGACTTCGACAGTATTGGGTATCTTACTTCTACTTCAGTCAATAAATTAATAAGCTACATTATAACCATAATACCAATTATGGCATTATACTATCACCTATCGATCAAATTACGTTGTTGACCGTGAAGCCACCTTATGAAGAAGCTGTAATTAGCAATAAATTACTAAAAGTGGTTTTAGAAGCAAGCTATACGCCACATGCTTAGTGAGTAATAATATGAATCCTATAATTTTGCTATTCACATATATTTTAAAACAATATGCCGTTAAGTCGTCCTTAAGTAGAGAGAGTTGAGTAACTCGAAAAGGTTAATCTTTTTTTTTAAGATGAGACTGTGCTTTAAAAAATATATATATATATTCGGGTTCTAAAGGATTAGTTTTAACACTTATATTGAAGAATAATTTCTTCCCAAACCTTATGATAAATTCATTGCATTCCACAGGAGAGTTGAAGAGGTAGATCTGTTCACGGGAGCACTAGGAGAGACTCCTCTGGAAGGTTCTGTGCTAGGACCTACCTTCAGCTGCCTACTTGGCCGCCAGTTCCACTACCTTCGACGTGGGGACCGCTATTGGTATGAGAATGATCTACCACCATCTTCCTTTACTAAAGGTGCGTGTTTTCAACAGCAGTTCAACAGGTTTAGCTTAAGTTGTATAGTAGAATGCTCAGATGACATAACGTTATCACAAAACAATATTTCGCACTAATTTAACAGCATATATGTCGGATACGAATTATAAACCTAGAGGTTAAGGCATCCAGTTGCAGAACGTAAGGCATAGAATTCAATTCCCATAGAGATAGCAGTAGCTTTTCAGTGAAATATGAGGAGTAGTAGCCAAGTCAGACTTACACCACCTTGAAATTCTACAATCCCGATTCCTACGCATTGCCACAGACTCCCGTTGGTACATCCCCAATCTAGTTATCCGACGAGACCTACCAATAAGACTACATCCATGCCCTTTCACGTTCCTTCTATCAAAATCTCTCCCAAACTTCAACTCCCTCATCCGCGGTCTAGGTGAGTACGACATCGATCCTGGAGAGCGCTACAAACGCCCGAGGCTGCTTCTAGGCACATAAAATATCACATCAGATGGCTTATGTATAACTTCAACCTCATCTTCTGCATTCCACTGCCAGTAGGCCTGGCTTGAGACCGAAGGTCTGATATTCAGATGTTCAATGTCCAGTCGTCATGCAGTAGCTTTTCAACTGTTCAAACTTCTTTATCCTGGATTTACTTGGTTCGTTACAAAATCAAACGCCAGAAAGTGTATTCTTTAAATATACCCAAATTTTCAGATCCGAACAATATGCACTTACCTCGCTTATGAAAAGCGCCAAAAATTTTGGAAATTAGAATCGCATTACAGCTCTCTGGCATCATATGCGCGTTGCAACAGATCAATTTAATCCCAGACTTAGCTTTAATTTAATTTAAAACAGGGGAATTGCCTTCCATATTACAGTTTTACTCCTCGTACTTAATGGGTTTTAGTTTTTCCTCCACGAATTGCATGCCCGCTTCGGTAGCGCAGATGGTAGCGTGTCTGCCTCACGTTCAAGAGGTCCCGAGTTCGAATCTCGGTCAGGGTGAGTTACCTGGATAAGATTTTTCCGGGGTTTTCCCTTATCCTGAAAGCCGAATGTCTGGTAACTCTAAGCTCCATGAACCTCTGGCTCATTTGAGCATCATTTCACCCATTTCATTCATCGTCCGATATGACTTGACGTTGGTGGACGTAAACTACAAAAAAAAAAAAAAAAAAAAAAAAAAAAAAAAAAAAATCCACGAATTGGACAATAATTGATCTCTTGATTGTAATCGAAGTGGATGAAGCTAGTTTGGTTTCCCTCTGAAGGGGTGTCCGTTTATTTTCCACCTTTAAAATCTAAGGTCATCTCAACGGCGTTGCCTTTAGAATAAGTTCATTGGGATGGAGTTCGCTAGTTTACTAATGCATGTCTTTGGGTTTGTTTATGTTGGATTTTGTTTAGGAATATTAAATTCTGGCATACACAAACTTCAACACGCATTTCCATTTTCATTCATACTTCCAGATTCTAGGTATGATGTTAACCATAGTAATAGCTGTGTTCCGGAAATGATCTTGAAGTGTGGGTACGTACATTTTTTAGTCAGAGATGCAATTGCTTACAAGAAATGAGACGGTTGAATGCATACGATACTCTCTGGCTTTAAAGGCTGGATTGTTTATAACTTTAGGTTATGGTCCATAACAGGCACACTTGCGTAAGAGTAAGTGCAGACAAACATAGTTATATTCCACTTTTATTATTTTAATTGATATAATCAAATGCTTCAATCTTGTACAATATACTTACGAGCAGCTGTAATTCAAAATTTTGTCCTGTTTTATGCAGAAGAGGCCCAAATGACCTTGTTGTCGACGGGCCCTAAAACACCACACACTCACTCACACTTTATGCAGAAGATATTCATTAATATTTTGTTACATTGCAGAACAGCTGCATGAGATACGTAAAGTGAACTTGGCCCGAATCATCTGCGACAATGCGGATGGCATCCGTAGTGTGCAGCCTCAGGTCTTTCTGGACAAGGACCCTTTCCTGTAAGTATTACTTTATGCCTTTTACTGTAGTCAAAAACTTATTTGCTTATTCCATATCTCTGAGAAGATATATTGTCTCTCTTCTGGATCTACTCTATGTACGTATTTACCTGTAGTGAAAGAATTAGAGGCTGAGGATTTCTTGCAATATCTCACTTGCGTTAAATTTCAAACTCCTGGAGGAAAACAACTGTCTGAAAACGTAACTGTAGTAAAAATTGTTACTTTATGAACACCTTTGCATTAATTTTGCGTTGACTAGCAGATAACTACAAGCCAAGACTTTTCGATGACTGCTCACTTCCGTTTCACAGGAATGCCATGATGTCATGCTCGGGGGATGTTATGGAACGCCTCGACCTGTCCCCGTGGCGCACAACTAACCCACACTTTGTCGTCTCTGGCAGATTACTGGCTGACTCCGTAGCTCGCGCCAAGAGAGATGTGCAAAAGATTCTAGAACAGGAGATCGACCTTTGGGAGCAGAGTGAGTTTTGAACACTTAATGTACCGTCAAATTAAACCAATACTACACATTGATATCACTTGAATTTAAGAGGCACTACCTAGCATTTCTTTCACAGAATATGCACAGTGTGATTATTTTATATTTTTATTTTTAGAAAAGACCGCTGATCCTCTCTCACCAGTTGGTACAGCTTACGGATTCAACAGACCGAAGCGTCAAGCAGCTGAAATCGCCAACACCTCGCTTGTCCTGCAGTTTGCTTCAGCGCGTTTTGTGAACAGCTTTCTTCAGGGGTGAGTGATAAATTAACATTCATATCTAGATTTCCCGCTCATTATTTCCGCTTATTATCGTTGCTGCCCATCTCTGTGATGTGCAAGTAGCGGGTCTGCCTCATACTCAAGGGGTTCCGAGTTCAAATTTGGTCAGAGTGTATTATGTAGCTAAGGTTCTTTTACCGGAGTTCTTCCTTATTATGAAAGATCAATGTCGGGTATCACTAGGCCTTGTGGGCCATAGGCTCTTTAAGCATCATTTCATCTAGTTCATTCATCGTCCGATAAGACTTACTTTGGAGGAAATTAAACAAAATATGTATTAATTAATTGTTCTTTCACACTAGCCGTGTGTAGGACGCACTATGAAAGGGTAGAGCCAGAATGAAAAATTCAATGCCATAGCCGGGATTTGAACCACGTATCTTCTGGTTTCCGTCCAGTCGCTCTAACCATTTCAGCTACTATGGCCAACATGCCAACATGACATTAAATTCTCCAAATGACTCGTGTTTTTCCCGATAAACAACGTAGGAGTTCTCATAAACACATGAGACAACTACCTTTATGGCGACTTACTATACTGTAAGTACTTTAAGGCCCGGGCTTTATAGTTCAGACGACTATTAGGTACAACTAATGGACATTGATTGTTCTTTCACACTAGTCAGTTCACACAACACTAGTCAGTTGGAGAATTTAATGTCATGTTGGCATGTTGGCCATAGTAGCTCAAATGGTTAGAGCGACTGGACGGAAACCAGAAGATCCGTTGTTCAAATCCCGGCTATGGCATTGAATTTTTTCACTCTGGCTCTACCCTTTCATAGTGCGTCCTACACACGGCTAGTGTGAAAGAACAATTAATTTACATTAATTGTTCCTAATAGTGATCCTAACTTTAAAGCCCGGGTCTTAAAGTACTTACAGTATAGTAAGTCGCCATTAAGGTAGTTGTCTCATGTGATTATGAGAACTCCTAGTGGTTTACCGGGGAAACACGAGTCAGTTGGAGAACTTAATGTCATGTCGGCACGTTGGCCATAGTAGCTCAAATGCTTAGAGCGGCTGGAGGGAAACCAGAAGATCCGTGGTTCAAATCCCGGCTATTGGATTGAATTTTTCACTCTGGCTCTACCCTTTCAAAATATGTATTGTTTCTTTGGAACAGATAGATGTTTCATCTTTCCCCCTGCATAAAGATAATTTATTTAATTCAAAGGGAAACTTTTCAGATGTACAATACAGCCACACTTCAAAGTAATTATTCTAATGAGAAGCAATAAAACAGGTACATCAATGGGGATTTTTGCAGGAAAGGCTTCAGGAAAAGCAAAACTCAGTGTAGAAGTACTGAATTACTATTGTAGTTTTGGCAGTGGAATACAATGGGATATTACGGATTATTTTATATATAATATACTTCTTTATACTAATTACGGGGTAAATATTCAGTCCCAGGAACAGTTTCACTTCGGAACTTAAGGGTTGAACTTGTGTATTTTATTTATTGTTTTCTTTTCATGTTTTAATAGACAGCTGCAGGATCAAGAGTCTGGACGCAGCATTGTGGCACCACGTGACATTCGTGAGCTAATGGCTGTTCTTCCTAACGTGGACTTGACAGACACGCTGGAGATTCCGCGAGTGTTCCGCTGTGATGAGCAAACACTGCCCTGTGACCACACTAGTCGTTACCGCAGTACGACCGGCTGGTGTAATAACCTTAAACGTCCCGAGCAGGGAAAGTCTTTGAGAGCTTTCGTCCGCCTTCTGCCTCCAGCATATCATGACGGTAAGAACAGATTCTATTCCTTCAAGCTTCTCCTGAAACTGCGTAAGTTCTCTTGTAATCTACAGTGTAAATATGAATTCCATTTGCAGCTAAGGATCTAGGATGCACACGTATAAAATAATAAAAGAAGGTCCCTCACAGCCAGCACTGTTTTATACTTCCGTATACTTAAGTTGAATAAAATATAAAAATGAAGTTTGGAAGCCGCTTTGAAAGAAATAGAACTGGAGAAATTATTGTTACAAAATGTAGTTCCTGACATGAGAACTACAGGGTGGCGCACAATAAGTCACCTGATTTGTTTCATGAATAACATATTTGTTGTTGACAAGATTTGTCATGTATTGATGTAGAAGTAAAAAATACAGCTTGGAAATGCAACCTAATAAATCACATGTTCAATATGACTGCCATTTTGTTTTACAACTTCTTCAAGTCACACACGTGTATTTGTGACGACTCTTAGACACAAATCTTCGAGAATGGCGCGGCATAACTCCACAATGACGACTCCATTAAGCTGCACTGCATTTTCGGGTTGTCTGTGAATTATTCGCTGAGGTTCACGTGCCCAGAATCGGACGTTCTGTTTGTTCACAACACCATTCACGTAAAAATACGCTTCGTCAGAGAACCAACTGTTGTGTAGCATTGCCTCTTGGTCTTGTTCGATTGCCCAGCTCGCAAACTGTAGTCTCCGATGCTTATATCTCGCAGTAAGCTTATGCGTCACTGTCATCTTGTATGGATACAGGTGAAGCTCGGATTGAGTCTTTGAACAGACCGGCGTGAAATTCCCAACTCGACACTGGCTCTTCTTGTTGATTTACTCGGACTACGAGTCAAAGCCACTCAAACTACTTCAATGTTTTGCGGCGAACGTACAGTACGTGCATGTGGCCGCTTACTCTCCAAAACAGATCCAGTACCTGCAAATTTGTGATGAAATCTGCCTATTGTCTGTGGACTGGGAGCCCAGTGTGTGCCAAATGAGCACGAAGCCTTCTCTGTGTCAATGTAACACTGTTCGTTGCCGCGAACAGTAACACAATCTTCGTCTTTTGTGCTACGGTCAACCGTCTTTTGTCCGCTATCGCGGCAAACTGAAATGGGGGACTCAAAACGGAAGCGATGAACTCGTAACGACATCTGGAGTAATTTCCATGAACTGCACGAAGTTGAGTACATAATTTTAAAGCTATTGCCCCAATAGTATACTTGTAGGATCAAAATTCAATCGGATGACTTATTGTGCGCCACCTGTATGTGGACTACCCGCATGCGCGTACGAATTGACAATATCAGTCACCAATATTTCTGTTTTCTTCACCATAAGAGTTTGTCACCCTAAGAGTAAAATATTCTTCACTGCACTCCTCCCATAGTGTTCTCTTCTACTTCTATCTTCTTTCTAGATCCAAATCCTGAGCTATTGTTTCTTCCGATCTTCGCCTAAATTTCCACCATGAAAACTTCATGTGGAGTTGAAGTAATCCACATAAAGCTTCTACTAAATGATGGTATAGAACTGACATCAAACGGAAATTGGTGACTTTTGAAAATTGTACAGTATAATCTGCATCAAAAGACGAGCTATGACTTTCAACTTACTGTGCCCCTTCTCAATTTGTAATTTTTAAATACGAGGGCTATCCAGAAAGTAGATTACGTTTTGGAATAAAAAGTAAACAAAGTATAGGAAACAAATTTTATTATATACAGATGAAAGCCACACTCAAATACTACTTTTCGACATAGTCACCATTCAAATTAAGGCATTTATCGTAGCGATGTACGAGCTTGGAAATTCCTTCGTCGAAAAATTCGGCCGCCTGCGCCTTCAACCACTTCGTTACCTCTTCTTGCAGCTGTGCGTCATCAAAACGCTGCATAGCCAGCCACTTCTTCATTGCTGGGAATAGGTGGAAGTCGCTCGGTGCCAGGTCGGGACTGTACGGCGGATGAGGAAACAACTCCCACTTAAAAGATTCAAGAACTTCACGAGTGACATTTGCCGTGTGGGGCCGGGCGTTGTCGTGAATCAACAAGATCTTAGAGCTCAACATTCCTCTGCGCTTGTTTTGAATGGCTCTTCTGAGTTTTTGGAGAGTTTGGCAATACCTTTGAGAGTTTATTGTAGTGCCTCTTTCCAGGAAGTCCACCAAAATCACACCTTTTCTGTCCCAAAAAACAGTCGCCATCATCTTCCTTGCCGACATTGTTTGCATGCATTTCTTGGGTTTTCGGGGAGAACTTGTGTGCCCCCACTGCATTGATTGCAATTTCGTTTCACAGTTCACGTGTTTCACCCATGTTTCGTCATCAGTAACGATGCGATCGAGTAAAGAGTCACCATCCCTGTGGTAAACGTCCAAAAAGTTCAACGCTGCAGCCATTCGCTGATTTTTGTGGTCCTCTGTCAAGATTTTTGGAATCCATCTTGCACAAAACTTGTGGTAACCAAGCTTTTCGCTGATGATTTCGTGCAACAAACTTCGCGAAATTTGTGGAAAACTCAAAGAAAGTTCCGTTATTGTGAACCTTCGATTTTCACGGACTTAAGCATCGACTTTTTCGACAAGTTTGGCAGTCACTATGCTGGGTCTCCCACTTCGATCTTCGTCGTGAACATTGGTTCGGCCATTTTTAAATCTGATGACCCACTCCACCTTCAGTGATAATGTTGTCCCCATACACTTCACAAAGCTGCCGATAGATTTCTATCGGTTTACAGTTTTTTGCAGTCAGAAACCTTATTACTGCACGCACCTCGCAGGATTTTCAATTAACGCAGACATTTCAAACCGTCACAGTATCTGAACGGAGCACAGCACGAACCTCTCACTAGCACGGCTAGAAGCCGACTGAGCTGCGCAACGCTCTGACCCCAAGATGGCCGCGCTAGCCCCGCCCCTAGCGGAAACAGACGAAAACGTAATCTACTTTCTGGATAGCCCTCGTATATTCTTGCGGACAGGTTATAATATGAAAATGTTTCGGAACCACTGATATCCTTAATGAGGAGATATAGCAGTCCCTACAACATAACTCTGAGGATAGTAAATACGACAGAAGGTATTACTTTAATGACTAGTGAGTGCACGGTGTTTATATTATTTATGGATCATTTAATAAATAAATATACTTTTGTTGCAAAATATTACTTGATAAATTGTTCATACGAAAAACGGACTGTGACATTCAACATCCATTAGGATACAGAAAAGTTATCACAGACTTACAGCTCCTGAACTCACACAAAAATGCCCGTTTTAACCTATTTTAGCCATAAATCACCAACATCTTTAGTAGAAAATAAAGAATGTCGTATTAGAGAAGGACTCAAAGTCGCACATTAAATTGCACAGATATAGAAAGAGCCTGACGTGCAGTGTAAAGAATTGGTTTTATTAGCAATGCAATGCAGCGAATGCAATTCACATTTCATAAAAAATGACTCCTTGGATTACTACAGAGAGAGTTAGTCTTCGATGGCCATATGCGTTTTTCCTAAAGGAAAAAAAAAAAGGATGCTAATAACCAATATGCTTCAGAAGGTATATTACACTTCTGTAAAAGATAATTGTCATTTTGTTTAATGTATAGAAGAAAACAAACATTAAACCCATTTACATTTCTGAAAGTAGGTAGATGACAATATTCTAGGAAAACACATATCAATCTCTCTCTCTCTCTCTCTCTCTCTCTCTCTCTCTCTCTCTCTCTCTCTCTCTCTCTCTCTCTCTCTCTCTCTCTCTCTCTCTCTCTCTCTCTCTCTCTCTCTCTCTCTCTCTCTCTCACACACACACACACACACACACACACAGACAAACACACCTTCGAAAAAATACTACAATTTTGCTTGAATGAATCAAATCTAATTCAAAATGGAGCAAAACAATAGGCACATACTGTAATAGCCAACGTCGAGAATTGTTAAACGATTACGATCCAAAGTTAAATAAAATATTTTATTTATGGCAATGTATCTATTTTCCTGGCAAATACAAATATTTACATGAACTTACCAATAAATTCATTGATTTAAATTAAGTAATTAGAATGGAGAAAACAAGTATTATTCTGTAATTTATTTGCAGGAGTTGGTAGTCCAAGAGCTTTATCAGTAACGGGGATCCCTCTACCAAGCCCGCGTCTCATCTCCATCAACATGCATCCAGATACCAGCCGCCCACATGTACGCTACTCCCTCATGTTCATGCAGTTCGCACAACTTCTGGATCACGACCTTACTCACACACCCGTCAACAAAGGTAATTACAAACCAGTTATTAACATTCTACGCGTTAACTTTTTTTAAGTCCCTTTTAAGCTATTAAAAGAATACCAAACACATGTTTCAATACCAAGTACCTTTCAGGTTTCGTGGGGGAATCAATACTCGATTGTCAACCCTGTGATGCAATGACGTCTGTACACCCTGAGTGCTTTCCGATACCTGTACCTGAGGATGATCCTTATTTTCCCAAGAGGAATATAACTACCGGAAAGCCTATGTGCATTCCTGTAACTCGCTCCATGCCTGGCCAGCTCACGTTGGGTAAGCTCATTTTAATTTTTTATTACTTTCTAATTAACTTTCAAACCCATATTAGTGATAATAGAGAGTTATTGAAAGCCTTATGTACTTCATAGGGAACTGTTGTATTTGTAGGTTATCGAGAACAATTGAACCAGGTGACAGCCTACATCGATAGTTCTTTCGTGTACGGGTCTGATGTATGTGAGACTAATGTGCTACGTTCTCACTCTGGTGGTAAACTGAATGTAACCAGAAGTGTGGGTAAAGCCAAACCCTTGCTGCCTCAGATCACAACACATCCCGAGTGCAAGTCCAGCTCCAAGGTTTGCTTCCGTGCAGGTGAGTGGATGCCTTCAATTACTGATCTCTGAATTGCGATGAAAACATGAATTATTTACAGAAATAAGTGTGCACTTTCTTCTTAAATCCTGTTATGATTTGGAGTGTTTAAGTAATGCGTACTCTTTTATTTATATTTTTTTTTAATTTGATGTGCGATTAAAGGAAAGGGAAGTTTGACATCTCATATTCACTGTTTTGCTATTAAGTTTAATGCTGTTAGGTCCAGCTACGACACAGTGAAGTTACGGATATCATGTCAATGACAGGAGGAGCACTTGAAAATAACATGAATACCGAAAATTGCGAAGTTTAACATACTTCTGCAAATGTCACTCGCAATAAACATCTTACATCGGAAACCAACAGTAAACGCTGTTTTATTTTCAAAGCTACATTAATGACCAGATTTATCTCATTTGCAACAGTGTTAGTTAACAAAGAAAAATTGCATCGTCATTACAGAGTGATAATATTAGAAATGGCGCTAAGGTAGGTGAAGCCCGCCTCGGTAGCGTGATGGTAGAACGTCTGCGTCATGTTCAAGAGGTCCCGAATTCGAATCTCGGTCAGAGTGAGTTACCTGGATAGGGGTTTTCCCATGGTTTTCCCTTATCCTGAAAGACAAATTTCGGGTAACTCTAAGTTCTATGGACCCTGGGCTCATTTGAGCATCATTTCACCCATTCCATTCATCGTCCGATATGGGAATAGTTCATTAATGAATTACATCTTCAGATGGAATTAGAATTCGTGTTAACTAAACGTTGGAGGACGTAAATCACAAAAAAGGCAAGTGAAAGCTATCATCCTTTACATATTTGTTCAGGTGTAAACCGAGTTCACTGATGTTTCATCCAACCTAAAACGCTTTCAAAAGCTTCAGTCAATGGAGGCAGACATTACAGCTAGAAGTAATAAAAGGATGTGATAACAGGCACAGAAGGGGTGAAACTGCCTGCTTGCATGCTTATGCCTTCACCTCCTCAGTCACAAGAAATGACTGAATCAGTTTCGTCCGAAGTCGATCAGTGACAAATATTAAGTAGAGCTTATGATATGTGGATACTTCCACAAAATTTAAATTAAACCGTTAGCCATTAGTAATACAAAGTCAACTAAACGAAAAGGGTAATTGGAGGACAGCAACGTGTCATATCGACACGGAATTGAAGTGATCCATATTACATTTAGATTCTCTGAAACCTACACAAATTCAACATTTTACAGGTGATGCAAGGGCGAGTGAACAGCCAGGACTAGCTGCCCTACACACTTTGTATTTGAGAGAACATAATCGTCTGACCGACCGCCTCGCAGCGCTAAATCCTCACTGGGGAGATGAGAAGCTTTATCAGACAGCACGACGAATTCTGTCTGCTGTCAACCAGCATATCACATTCCGGGAGTTCCTTCCGAGGCTATTCGGCTGGGACGGTGTGCACCGCCACGGTCTCACTCTTCAACCTGAAAGCTATTATCAGGGTAAGCATTCCACTTCTTTTTCTTCTTCTATTTAAAGTGTTTGTTTATTTTAAAAATGCTGTACAGTCTAAAGTTGGAGCGAAAATATATTTGTTACATTGCTTCACTTTTTTTACATTTAGTTATTTGACAATGTGTCCATTGATTACCTTGATCATATATTTTAATGCAGAACTTCTGCAAAGATTTCCGTGAAAAAATATATGTTGGAAAACTAAATATCTTCTAAACTGACTGCAAATGATCAGACATTCTCGGAGGATGTCGCATTTTGCAGCTGCTTAATTAAATTGAAACTACTAACCTGACTTTAGCCGTACGGTTTGATGGATAGCATTTTACTATCAAGTAAAATGATCTCGTATTAGCATTTATAGTCCATCTTTAAAGAATTTTCATTAATTTGTCATATATCTGTTCTATGCCCAATGCATGCTTGCGCAACACAATATCATTACTCCTATTGGTGAAGTATTACTGCGGTTATGGTGGTAGTTGTTTTAGTGACTGTTAATAGCAGCTATGAATTGATGCACTCACAATCAGATAGATCAATACTTCAGATGTAACAGCAAAACATCACAAGCATGAAGTATTTCTTCAACCTATAAATAGCACGTTACTAATGTTTCATTCTTTAACCAGGGTATGATGCGGATTGTGACGCTACAATAGTAAACGAGTTTGCAGCAGCAGCATTCCGCTTCGGACACAGCCTCTTAAGACCTTCCCTACTTAGAATGGATGAGGATTACAGAGAGCGAAACCCTGGCGTCCGTCTAAGAGACACGTTCTTCAATCCTGAAGTCCTCTACCAGGCTGGCATGGTGGACGAGCTCATCCGTGGTTTGGCTGCCACTCCTATGGAGACTTTGGATGAGTTTATTACGAGTGAAGTTACAAATCATCTCTTTGAGGATCGTCGCATGCCTTACTCAGGAATGGATCTGGCTGCCATTAACATCCAAAGAGGTAAACCTAATGACTCTATATAGTGTATTGATGTAACCCATAAAATACATATTTCGGAATGGTGTAGTACACCCAAAATTCACCAGATCAATCACCTCCCCTAAAATGGTATCAGTGCAAAATAATAAGCGGGAGCCTACGTTCGTTTCCTCCAGCTTTACAGCTCATTATCGTATTTTGATAAACAAGTGAAACACTAGCTTAAAGGACAGGTAGATTTAAGTCCTCTACAACATTAAATCCTTCAAATATAGTGCACCAGTTCTTTTTTTCTTTACTTTAGAGCACACTCTGATATCTACTTCCTAAGTGTCTGAGTGAATGAACGACTTATTCACATGAATTCTGTCAAAATTAATCAAAAATATGTAGATTCTATTAAACCAAAAACGATAGGTTAAAACCAAAATGGGATACGCCTATACCCAAAATGATTGCAGTACAGTCATGTCAAACAGAAGATGCTTACATAGTATTCGAATTCTAACGTGAAATATAGCATTATACTTGAAGGAGCATCCATAATGAAGGAATTATAGGGTTCAGAGCCTGCAGAGTCGTTCAGTTTTCCTATTATCTTAGCTGTGCTATCAATTCTGCATAATTTATGTTTTTTACGATTTTATAACTGAATCTAAAGGAATCGTTTATACGTCCTCTAGGTGAGAAAGACCAACATGACGTAACTTAAGATACTAAGTACATCGGTTTAATAATTATGATTACTGATTGTGTTGATTTAACCTTTCTGACTCAAGTGATAAAGTATAACTATCGAGTAAACCACATAACAGGTGCATTATATGAGGTTTGAAGATGTTCACTCCTTTTTGTTCCGAACTGTAACCCCCTCAATCACATGGAATTGTTACGATGCCCAAAACAGGGTATTTCTGTATGTTCTCGCTTTCAGATCTATGGCAATATTTAATAATGATTAATGTTGTTTAGCCACAGTGACAGATACATCTTACAAAAACCTTTCTGCAGAAGAAGATTGCAGGTATCATAGAAAAGAAAAAACGGATGGCTGAATCATCTGGTAAGAGCAGATGTACCTATGAACTATCGTATCTCTAATCGAGCTAGCAGTTTGCTATCCCTTCACATATGATTTATAATTCCTCTAAATTATACGGAATGAAAAGGATTGGAATACTCTTCTTTTACATCTTATTTAAATTTAAAAAACTATAATTTTGATACATCTTCCATAGCTTTAGTGCTAACAATTGCTATGACGTAATTGTCACAACTTTTCAAATTAACCTGTGAGGAAACAAAACCGGTAGCAAAACTTAACCAGAGAATTCAGATAACCCATCCTGACCAAAATTTAGCCTTGAGGATCAGGTGAATTCTGAATGAACGGTCAGACGTGACGAGATTAACTATTAGGTACCCTTATTTACCCACAGTTTCATGGCTACCCTAAAGAACGCAGTTTGGCCTACAGCAGCCATATACGAAAACAAATGGAAGCCACAAATTCCACTATCTCATTTTTTAAGTTGTTGATATGCATATTCTATAGTCACAAGGGACTCAACGCTCTACAAGAGATAGGCTAACTCTCACTGAATACCAAAGTTTTGGTCCCCGGAAAATAATTGTATTCGGGGTTTAATTTCTATGTACAGTCTATAATTTACTGCTTTAGCAATTAATATGTTTTGCACCCTTTATAGCACGAGATCACGGTATTCCTGGATACAACGAATACCGAGTGTGGTGCAACATGACAAAGGCTAGAGATTTCGACGACCTGAAGAGAGAAATTCCATCTCCAGTCGTAGAACGTCTGCGGCGAATATACGCAAATGTGGACGACATCGACCTCTTTCCAGGAGGTTTGGCCGAAACCCCGCTCATGGGTGGAGTCGTGGGACCAACGTTCGCCTGCATCATCGGTCACCAATTCCGACTTCTTAGGAAGTGTGATAGATTCTGGTGAGTTTTATTTTTTTTTTTTTCAATTAAACCTTCACTAATCACAGAAGTGTTTGTCTTTCAGGTCTGCGATGAGTTAAAATGTTCTGTGTTACGCATTAACTGATGTAAATCAGAATTTTTAGATAATAGCTACCGCATTATAAATTCTTAGTTTCAATTATCTTCAAGTCTCACAGAAAATGTTTTTGCAAATAGTCTATCCTGGTAAACCAAAATGTGTTTTCATGCATAATTACCTCTAATATTCCAGACGTTGCGACCTCAAGACCAAGTTACAGTATATTTTAATCCCTTCATCCTGTTCCTGAACATGAATATAGGGTAATAGCACAAATTTGCTGTATTAGAGTGAACTGCAGCATATCATCCCATCTGTAATTGCATACAGCCTGCAGTCATTTTATTACGGTATGTTATTATTCCAAGCAACATATTGTTCGTTATATCCTAATTATTACCCTTAGCCACTAATGGTCACTTTTTTAGCATTCCCTTTTCACTAGTATAGTTTCAACAGGAATTTTAGGGATTATATTTATTTGTGTTACTGAGAAAAGAATCGAAGATTTAATGAATTGAAGTGAGCTGACTGGTAAGTCTGCAGATTCGCATCGCTCAGGCCAGCAGAAACGGGCAACTGCGAATTCTCGAGATTCAAAAGTCCAATATATACTTTGCTTCCATACTCTGAAATGTCTTCATTTAAATTTACGTTCTACATGGCTAATATTAGATACACCTAGGTTCCGACATATGGTTGTAGATTTCTATATGGCTTCAATTTTGTTGTCCCCATATACCGTTGATACTTTTCGTTAAAAAAAAAAAAAAAAAAAAAAAAAAAAAAAAAAAAAAAAAAAGCTCATACCTTCCTTTTCCTGCTCTTTCCGAATCAATAAATGAATCTTGCTCGTTTTTTTTTAAATTATGTTGAAAAAAACTACATCTGATGACATCAGCACATAAATGAGTGTTGAGAGTATCGTTCTTGTATAAGCTCAAGAGACTATCCCATAAAATACGCGCTTCTCCATCTGCCAGTCTCAAATGACCCAATGATTTCTACCTTTAGAGAGCCAAAGGTCCAGAAACATTAGAAAACCTTCATCTTTATTAGTCTGCGGGAACTGGTACAGAAGATATAACCATTAAATGATGCGGAATGAATATGTATCAGGAGTAAGTATAACTCACACAAAGGTTTATTAACCGTGGATACTTTTCCTTATTTTTTGTCTTAAATAATTACTCAATGGATTTAACTTGTAAGAGTTGTTTTGGTCAGGTTTTCAGAATCAATGGAATAAAAAATGCCAAGTTAGAAGTCCAAACATTATGTCTATTTATTCTGTGCCGCATGAAGAGTAACGTAACAGACCGACTCTTGAGTTTGGGGACTGCATGTCTGCCTCCCGGCCAAAAGGACTCGAGTCAGGTTGAGATAACTGGATAAAGTATTTTCAGGGGTTTTATCTTATCTTGAAAGACAAATTCGGGTAACTCTAAACTCTGTGGAGTCTCAGCACCTTTCAGCATAATTTCATTCCATTTCATTCATCGCCCCACATTACATTAAAAAATGAAGAATTTTTGAAAACCTGTATGACATACACGTCTTCTCTTGTCATGGTCTACTTGACCTATAAATAATGGACCTACTGATGATTTACCAACGCATTCTTGCCTTCATACCGGTACTATAATATTATAATTTGTTAAATTTTCCAATTAATCTTATTTTTTCCTTCAGTCACATTGTCTCACTCATCAAGCAACTTTCATCAATTTTTTCTGCTCACCAAAAAAAGATTATCCTTTTATTTGTCATGCAGTTAAGTTTCGGGTGCTCTTGAACTTTTGCATTAGACTTTATTATAAAATTGAAGGCATGCTACTAGAGACAATCAAAAGTGAATTTATATAATACAAATATACAAATATCAATACAAATTAAATACAATTAAGCTTTCGCTGTTATACAGTGCTGTTTCATTTCATTTCTAACTGGATGGTTGCTTGCAATGGTGGGTTTGCGACATTGTAAATCTTATATCACAATCACAGTTCATCAGAATATACAAAACCCAGGCCTGTTGCCGTTTCATATGGCCTTTCTGCAGATTTTCAACTTATTTATAGTTTCCTTCTTAGTAGAAGCTATGCTCACAGGTTATTATTTAGTATAATCTTTTAAAACAGTGTATGGTTCTGCTGTATAACAGGAAAATGATAAAACAAAAATTTAAAAACTGCAAACACTATAGGATGTCTACAAAATTAATCTAAAACCAACTTATTTTTCTGCTATTTCGCAGGTATGAGAATGAAGATCCTCTGGTGCGTTTTACGGAGGCCCAACTGACTGACATTAGGAGAGCCTCTCTCGCTCGTCTAATATGTGACAATCTGGATAACATCAACAGAATCCAGCGCTCTGTTCTTGATCTTGCTGATCCTTTCCTGTAAGTTGTTCCAGCTTACCTGTATTTTAACATTTTGTATTATGCACAAAAGATAGACAATGTTAACAAGGCAAATGGGAAAGTACTCATAGCTAATCTTGCGAGAAAACTTCGGTGGCAGGATAAAGGTTTTCCTAAGATGCCATCCACTTCTATTATTAAGAATATCCCAAGATATTCCTGTAGTCAGATACCGTGTCAATCGATGACTTCTCACATCCCTTGTTAGGAGAATCAGCATCCAGAAAGAGACATGTAACAAATACCAGAACATATCTCCTTACTCCCTAAAATTCAAATGTGAACCAGAAGTCGCATCTTTCGGAGATATCAAAACGGAGGGAGAAAACTATGTATTTATAGGTTATGTTGATATAGCCTTTGTATGTTGAATTTTGGCATGCGCTCTCAGCAAGATGGCATTTGTGCCAACGAACTCTTGGGTGAAGTTTCTCTGAGTGCTTTCTCCGTTACGTTAGTGTATGAATACGTTTTAATGTTTGTACATCTATGTTGGTAGAAATCCCCGAGTGCCATGCAGTTCCATACCGTCTCTTGACCTCGACCTATGGAAGGAGCGTCTTTCTTGTACAGTTGGCCACACTACTATTGACGTGGGATCTGCTGAGAGGATATCCCCCTGCGTCATGTGTACCTGCACTACTGAAGGAGTAAGTATTCTCCAAACCTGATAAAGATAGAAAGCTGTGTTTATCAACATTCAATGTAGAGCCGTCTTCAAGTATGCTTTATATTACTTCTTAGGCCAACTTTGTAACGCCGTAAGTTTTGTTAAACTTTTATCGTTACAAACACCGTATTTTGCCCAAAACTCCTGCCAGAATAGTCAATTGAGAAACTGATGTAACTCACAAATCGTAAAGTCATAATTGATTAGCGAAATGTTTTAGAACAGCTAGCAAAGTTATTAAAGGAATAGCTATACAAGGTAAAATAAACTGTGCGATCACTTCATAAACAAATAAAATATAATAGTCTGAAAGTTTCTCACACTTCAGTAATTTCAGGTAATTATCACTCATTATAATCAGTGTAAAATGATGATCTCAAAATTCAATTTTTAACGGTCAGAAAAATAACCGACTATCTACAATAATTTCCGGTATTTAGGTGATTCTACTATTTCATACGTTTTTGGAAACCCCTAAAATGTTGCAATTTTTATGATTATCCCATAATTGCTAACCTTGCTTGTATTGCTACACTGATTTCTGCCTCAAAACCAACTCTCTCCGTGCATTTACAATCCTGTTTCTTTTGTTGCAGCCAATTTGCCAGTCGCTGAAGATAGGAAACTGCTTCACGCTCGCGAGGTCGTTCAGTCACGCAGCCGTGCTAGGAGATCACGTGTGCAAAGTGCAATGTGCCTTCGTCTTCCGAGCGCTGCCCAGGGTGGTCGACCCAATAGACAATCAGCTAGGATTTAGCTAGCAAGGAGATGTGCTATCAAATGTTCTCTTAAGTTATTTCGAAGAATCAAATGACAGTGAGTGTGCCGTAAAGGCAGTGGAACGCTTCGCTTACAATGTTGTTTTGCTCCAGGGGCAGAAGTTACATCGCAATTTTACTTCGTTTCCCAAATTCCTTGGAGCTACAGTTTTGCAAAATCAGTTTCAACAGTAAATTGATGGATGCATCTAAAAGAGAAGGGTTTACGTGTCATTTATTTTCAGATACATATCAGTACAGATTGCCTTAATTAGTTACCAAGCTGTAACAAAAATATAAAAAATAGATCATTTCTAATATTAACCGAAAATGATAGTGCAAGTTATTGACAAAAATAAGACATTCACAAATAACATCAGCAATGCTCAACACATTCCATTGTACTCATCGGTTGCCAAGATTTTTAACACAGTAAAAAACCCCAACACAACTGATACTAAAACACATGTGCAATTATTTAATTACAGAGGACAACTGTGATCTCAGTTTTGACTTAAGCCTTTTGTGAGCTAAACACTGTCAACCCAGTTTCAAGATGCAACATTACAGGGGAATCCAGGATGTCACACAGGGGCTAACATATTTTTAAGCAAACCTTACCAATGTTAGCACAATGCAGTCAGTAATAAATTTTCAAACATTGTGTATGAGAACCAAAGTTTTTCTCTTCAATACAAATATTAATTTAAATTTTGGGAAAACTTTCAAAATTCTTTAATGAATGAGGCGGTCCGGCCGGTAGCGAACCACGTCGAGCTCTCCCTTGTTCTCAACGCCTCACAATTAAGGATCGGTGGCGTGAGGAGGTTAAGGAAAGGGAGATCGTAATCGGTTCGAGGTGACATGTAGCTCCCGCATGAGACCTCTCATCTGTACTTCAGGAGTGGGTGCGTCCTGACTGGTTGTGGGTTAATAATGACACCTCGAATCTGGTAGACAGAAGTTTATTGTTGTTCTTAGGCTCCTGCGCTCGCCACCGTAAAGTCGCCGTCGGCGTGGTTGCTATGTTTAGCGTCACTGTCAATAGTGTGATGTGAAGAGCAGGGGCAGTAGTACTGTGTTGTCGGACCGGATATATTTATCGTCTTCCCTATATATTCCTCTTTGCGCTAGCTCTCACTGGAGCGATTGTTAGATATTGCACTTTGTCTCGGTGCATGCGCGAAGGTGTACTTCTTAGGCGGCGCCGAATACGCGTCCGTCTCACGTAGGGCTCAGCCCTATATATTCCTCTTTGCGCTAGCTCTCACTGGAGCGATTGTTAGATACTGCACTTTGTCTCGGTGCATGCGCGAAGGTGCACTTATTAGGCGGCGCCGAATACGCGTCCGTCTCACGTAGGGCTCAGGACCGAAGTGCTCTTACTAGCAAAACCTAGTTTCCATCATCACTTTGAATTACCCCCACTCTAGGTATTTTTCGGAGTTTGCAAAATCACATGAACAAATATAAATTTTCTATTGGCTCTTAACTATCCCCACTTCAGATCAGTATTCAGAATTTCCAGTTTCGGACCTAACCTCAGAGACGCTTTCTCTAACGGTCCGCATGCAAACATTTATGCGAAGGCATGTGCTCTGCGTGTCGGTCAAAATCTTATATCCTGTTGTCAGAAGCACGCATGGGATTTTAACAATGGGTTGGTTTCCGACTGGAAGGCGCCAAATTTTCCTTGAGGGCAAAACAGACAATAGAGTAGGGTTGTTTGTTTACAGGGATTGCAAAGGGAGTTTACTGACCTTCGCAGAGTGGCCTTGTCACTGTGGCCGTCTCTGGAGTATATGTTAGCATTATGACATATGTCTATTCTGGTATACGTCATTAATTTATATTTATTCGTTTGTTTGTGTTAGTGTCTTTCTGATATCAGGTTATATGTCGTCTCCGTGTTCCTAGGTGACAGGGGCTACCCATGAAGCATAGAAGTCTTTCAAACATATTATGTATGTACTTTCACTGCTCTGTATTATTCTTAGTTTATTGCTCTGCATTATTGCATGTGTAGTCAGCATATGAAGCAGAAAGTTGGTGAACAATTAAGTAAGAAACTTAATAAAGTAATTTATGACATTGATTCTATTAGGCTAACAAAACTTTGCACTACTTAAAACATAGCATTAGGTTGCTGATTTGTAAATGCATTCATAACAATTTATTCGTCCTCCTGGCCATTAGTTTAGATGATCAGAATTATAAGAAAACTTACTGGTACGAGTGTAAACACCAGTTAAGGAGCTTAATTGAACTTTTGATTAACTCTGTACTGTCTCTTTTCTTACAAGACTACATTCTGCTTTGCTGGTCAAATAATAAATTCTTAGTGTGTTGGGGTTATTGCAAAATAGAAATGTTGCAAATGACTTCATTTTATAAACAATCTATGTCAAAACAGAGATCATTATACATATCATAATGCTAGCCAATGTGTCTATTAATTATTAAGTTATCATTCCCAATTCAATTTTCATAAATTATTTTATTTTTAAACATTAAAATTGTTTTCAAGCAATTGTCTTTCAAATGAATGTCCTGAAAACATTTCCAAAACTTCCAAAGGGAAATGCGTTAAACCAGTGAACAAATTAGACTGCTACACTTAACCAGCCATTGTACCCTAGACTTAAGGAATTACTTTTTAGTTTTCCCAGTAAAAACGATAAGAAGCTTTGGGCTCTTAAAATCTCAAGACCTAAATGAGCACAGTAATAATCATAATTATCCCCCTTATCATCGTCAACCAACATTCAGTTGATAACTAAACCAACCTTTCTCAAAACAGAATGCAAAAGGAAGTTGTCCACTTATCAGACCAAGCAAACACCGGAAGAGATGAAATTAATACGCGGTGTTCAATTTTATTCGTTATTTTCCGCCCTGCGATTGAGCAAGAATGAAGTCATAGTTGACTAGTGAGTCTATCTTGAAATCATAGTGCTCTCTACGGAGAAGAAGCGGTAATTTTTTTCGGGAACAGTAAGCAAATTACAGCGCTCTTAGTGTGGTTGTGCTAGTAACTAATACAACCATCTTCCCCTGGATATGAACACAGACCACCGCGTCTTCATGGTTGAATGCTACTTTCGTACCGGCATTAAAATTGGTGCGACATATAAATATAATTTAAACCGCTGCGTAGAGGAATTTATGCAACGCTATCCGGCATTCAGACAAGTCCCTCGGAGCGTAATGTTGTCAAAAGTGTCCAGGTACCGTCATATTGACATACTTTTGTTTGCAACATAAACGTCTTACGTTTTATAAATATGCGATATAAATTTGTTGTCATTCTCACGGTTAATTAAAATGTCTATTAATGTTGGTATCCTTATATCTTTTAAAACCAATAAGTGCATCAAACATTTCTAAGATACAGGTTCAGTTACTCGCAAAAAGAGAGACACTGGACGCTATAAAGTGACTGGTCCCAATCTAGAAGCAATAAATAATATTATGACAAGAGGACCTCAAGCATACCTTCTCGCAATTCAAAGAGTGATTAAGGGGAAGAGAAACAGAAAATATAAGAAAACGGACACATAAGACTATGTACTAGAGATATTTTCTTGTTCAAACTTGGATATAAGCTTTGTACATATCGTAACACTAATTTATTTTTCACTCCTAGAACATCTGCTAATTTTCTGGTTTGTAATTAAGTTACATTGTGAGGAAACTGTAGGTAATAGAAAAGAATTGAGATCCAATTGAAATATTTCTATTTTATGTGACAGGTTTACAATATGCATATATGTCTACTATTACAGAAAAACAGATGTTCCTTGTGAAATAAGTGTTCATTGACTTATCATTTCGTATATTCTTCATGGTATACTTTTATGGCTGCATAATTAGCTTTGCAGTGCATTGCATTATAGTATACAGTTTTTTTTAACAGTTATCGCATTTACGCACCAGGCGAAATTCAGCACCATTACTTTACGCGGGCAGACCCACCTCTCAAATAGTGTATTTACCTGCCGGTAGAGGGAGGCCTCAAAGCTACTGTCAGCACATCAAATACGATCGCAAGACGCTAGGGGAATCGTATATAAACTCGCTCCATCAGCGATGCTATTGATGACGTCACATTTTACGCGGTAAAATCACAGATAAAAATGAACAACGTGTATATATGAAACATCTCTTCATAAGAATATTGACAAATAGCCTCATTTTATTTTGTAATTCTACATTACTGTAAGTGTGAGTCACTACAACAGCAAATGAAGAATAATTTATTAATACCTGCTATAATCCACAAATTATGGACAAATCCTAATCATCAAAAAGAGAAACTTAGCTAGTATTTGAAGTTTAAAAGGTTTTAAATTTTATGTGTGTTTTTTATACAAATTAAATATGTTGCTAGAATTTAATTTCATGGCTTGTTCACTACTGTGCAACAACAAAACTGCAAAAAAATCATCCCCTTCGAGATTAATGTGCAAAAAAATCAGAGGAAGTGCATGCCCATGACTATCTTATTTTACTGCTTTGACTCTAACATCTCTGATTACTTCAAACAAACATTATGGCATATGTGGCCGTGAATTATAAAAAGTTGTCTATGTAAACCTGATAAAAATTAGAAACATTAAATGTTTTCACATTTAGCAATATGCAACCAGTTCTGTCATTCTTAAACATTACAGCAATTGCCTATAAGCTTGAAAAGCTATGGAATTCTTTTCTGAAGTTTTAAAATTAAATCAGAAGTGACATTATTTATTAATAACTTAAATGTTATTCTTTATGTCTATTTCTCATGAATATAAAAAATAATAATAACATAAAGTTGTCAAGCATTGTGCAAAGATAAAAATTAAGGTAATAAAATTCAAGAATATGTTTATGACCAGTAGGTCTGATTATGGATTGCTAATAATCCTTAGAGCATAGAACAGAATGAAAAAAACATATAATTAGCATAAAACTGAATAACATAAAGAAAAAATCTATTTGTTCAGATTGCACATGAATATTTTCATTGGTGGACCTGGTATGGATGGACCATTGCAGCATGTTGTGTTAGTTGTTTATTGTATTTTTTATCATAAATATTGATAAAAGATTGGAAATTTATTTTGAGATGTATTCAATTGTAAAGTATGGAATTCTGTGAATTCATTTGAAGCTGTAGTGGATACAACAACTGCAGAAGTAGTAATTGTTTTTAACAATTAAACGATAGTGAACTTAGTTGTAGATAATACTTAATATGAGACTGTAAATATAGAATGCCAATGTGCTGACTGCATATTTTTTCATTTTACATATTTATGTGCTCATAGAGTAAAAATCATTCAATACATTGAAAGGACAGTACTTGACCACTGTTCATAAATGTAGCTACATCAAATCTATTTCATCATTGTCAATGTAAAGCTTTATGAACCATTATGTACAATAAAAACATATCAAATTACCTTATTTTATTTCAATGATGGTGAAAATGTTTTCCTTTTACCTTATCAACACTATAGGTACCTTGTAGTTAGAGGTTACATTCCACCCAAAAATTATATGTCAAGATTTCACCAAAAGTACATGTTTTAAGAGCCAGCAGACCAGCAGAAGAGTCGAGTCGTCCAGGTTTACCTGGGTAGGGTGTCTTCTGTCCAGCACCTAGTTGCTTAGTGCGGCTTTATCTGGGCAGTATAAAAGAAATGTTGTATATCTCAGACGGTTGTCTTGGACAGTGCTGTATCTAGCCATTTGAGGGCACAACTGCCCACAAGGGGTGTTTATGCCCAATGTTGGCTGCACCCTTCTGCCTGCCTGTGAGGCATCTGGGCACAGTCCGCTTGACAGGCTACAGGGAAAGGAAACAGGATAAAGATATTGGTTTTACCAGGCCCATTTCTGAGCTTGAGGGTACTGGTATGAGGGGAATGTGGTCCTGTTCAGAGCCCTAAATATTTTAGAAAGAGTTCGGAGATGTGTCTGTGTGTTGGATGTGGGTGGGTGGATGCAGCGTAACTCAAATGCAAAGTATTGGATAAATACCAAACTTGGAATTTATATTCACTACCTTCCAAAGACATGCATGACACAAACATTTTCAAGAAAAAACACCCACCCAAAATTACCCTTTGCATGAAAAATGTTTCAAAATGTTTGATTTTCACAAAAATAGCTCTAATGATTTTAATTAAAATATTTGATATATTTACATGACAAAATAAATGAAATTTATCATCTTTTTTGTAAATAAGCTGTTAAATCCTATTTATTTGGAAGGAATATCATTCAACTTCAGGCGTTGGCAGTTGTTAACCACGTGGCACAATGCTTTAAAAGAACCAAAGGCAATGGATACCTTATAACCATTCAGATACCTCAGCCTCATCCAAGAATGTCGCAGGTTTTGGCAAGTGTCCATGGATCCGGAGAAAAGCTAAGCCATCCTATTTTCTAAGAGCAGCTTTCACCCCAACTTCCCCACGTTCACATATTCTAGGTGAAAGTAGAAATGAAATGAAATGAAAAACCTGTAAATCTCTCGAGGGCCTCCTGCTGTGCAGGGACTATCAATTGGGAAGCCCATTAGGGTTACAACTCCTAAGAGCCTTGTGCAGTTGCTGCGCTCCGATAACGACGTACTTCCTTGACCTTAACACTGTCTTTGTTTACTTCACACACTAACACATACACCATTTTTGTCCAGATTTATTTATGATACACACATACTTTTGCTTTATAGCACCTGGACAGCTACTTCTTCCAGTGTGTCCTCCCCATCTCCATTTTAGCCGTTGTGCCCGTGAAGCCACGTCGGTCATGCCTGTCTTCCTCCTAACTTTCTCGTTTGCCATCCTGTCCTTCCTTGTCACGTGTAATATCTTCCGTTCTCTTTTGCGCTGACAGATTTGCGGCATGATATATATATGACCAAGTTTGGCATCCATATGACACTGGTAGTACACAGGTTTCGACAACTTCTTTCCTTATACTTTGTTTTTGGCACCTATTTTCTAGAATGAACTTGAGACCCCAGAAGTTTTTCCATGTCTAGTTGATGCCCGCCTCGGTAGCGTAGATGGTAGCATGTCTGCCTCACGTTCAAGAGGTCCCGAGTTCGAATCTCGGTCAGGATGAGTTACCTAGATACGGGTTATTCCGGGGTTTTCCCTTATCCTTCAAGACGAATGTCGGGTAACCCTAAGCTCCATAGACCCTGGACTCATTTGAGCATCATTTCACCCAATTCATTCACCGTCCGATATAACTTAACGTTGGGGCAGACGTAAATTAAAAAAAAAGCCTAGTTGATGCGCCTTTTTATTTCTATAGTGGATTTATTTGAAAAGGATATTTTATTGTTTGACTTACTAGACGTATTCTCTGACATACTTCAAATCCTCCCTGTTGACCCTGACTTGCTCCTCCATAGCATTTGTATTTACTTTAATTCTTTTAGTTCATAGTTAATCCCGCTTCTAAGGACAGGGTGGACGAATTCCATAAAATATTTGGGAATGAAGCTGAATAAGGACATGACTTTCGGGGGGGGGGGGGCACATTCAGAATCTGAGGCATCGGGGCTTCGGTTTCACTGTACCATTTTTTGGTCCGGGACATGAATCCCCTTGAAGCTATGCCTTTTTCAGGCTATTGTGCTTCCTCTTGTGTGTGACGTCTGGGGCATGACCGCAGGCTCCAAGCTGCTTCTTCTACATGTACAGAATACCTTTTTTTGGGCATATTTGACCTAGGGCCATCTATTCTGTATACAGACATTTTCCTATGAGACTACGTAGCGAAGCCTCATTTCTTCCTACGTGGAAAGAAAAAAGATAAGCACTGGGACGCAAAATTCGATATATTGACATTTCATCAGAGCACCCTGATTAGGTATCTTGGGGATTATCTGCCGTCTAAAGCGATGCCGACTTCCCCGAGTGGCTTGCGGGCATAGCCTGTAACCTTAAAATATTTGCACCAGCCTCAAAATTATTATAACCCATCCAAGAATTTGGATTATCAACATTACAATTTATTTTTTTAATTTAGCTATTCCATCAGCGGTGCACAAGGGCCGTTGCACCCGAGTCAACAACCGTTGAGGAGCAAAAAGTTAAATCTTTTCTTTTCCCCAACCTAATTCTCACCAGCCACTCTCTAAAATCCACATGCGGTCACTTCGTGGTTAAACCGCTTGGAGGGTAGGTACACGTTTGACACACCTCGGGCTGTCTCTCTGCCTGCCAACTCCTTCATTGTCGATATGTTAAGGTCGTCTAACAACGAAAAGGACCAATTAGAACTAAGCCATTCTGATGGTAACAATAGAGCATCAATGCCCCATTCTCTCCTGAGGGATTCGCATGTACTGTGTTAAAACAGCTAATATATCAGTTGCTTCCGGCTGCTCAAGACCTTGCAGTTGAGCTCTATATCCTGTGTAGAGGCACGTAAAATTAATACAAATAATTGAAAAGCAAGGGCAACGATTTTAAAATTTTCGATAGATGCAGGCACGTATTTAGTAGTCAATTTCCGGGGGGGGGGGGGGCAAAAAGTCTACGTTGAATTATTTGCTTTTAATAAATAATTAATCAGGGATGTGCTTTTATCATGTTAGTAAAAAAATAAAAACACATGTAATATATTCACATGACCTTCTCCACCCAAGCTTCTACAAATTGTTTTTAGAAAAGTTTGTTTTTGTCTAGTTTCTTTGGATAAAGTCTGTAGAAAGGACTTGCACATTGCACTTTTTGTTCTTATACTTGTGATAAAGTGATATAAGCAGTAATCAGATATTTAAAAAGCGAACCACTGATTGATGCATCATTCTATTAGTTCTCCTTGAACGAAAAAGGGAATAGAAACTTAGAAGTTAAAAATTAAATACCTTTAAGTTTGAAATGATAATTCATTTGGGAGGTCCGGACCCCCTGAATCCCCCTTAAATACGTCCCTGGATAGATGGTGTTAGTGTATATAAGTGCGTATTTATTTTCATGTCTTAAAAGTTGCAACATGCAGTATTACAGCCTAATAGTAAATAAATTCATGTTTCAAAATGCACTTCTTTGTTTTACCATTTCCTTCCATCTACACTTTTCTGCATCACACCCTTAAAAGTTTAAAAAGGGAGTTTTACTGTGTACTGTTTAATTTTACTGTTCTATATACCGATAACAATTTATATAGTTCTTCGTCTCGCTTGCGAGAACAATGAAACCAATTTATAGTTTCATGTTAATGTATGTCTCACATTCCGTATCATTCCGTATAAATCACGCGCACACGCACGCACAGAGAGAGAGAGAAAATGAGAGAGAGAGAGAGAGAGAGAGAGAGAGAGAGAGAGAGAGAGAGAGAGAGAGAGAGAGAGAGAGAGAGAGAGAGAGAGAGAGAGAGAGAGAGAGAGAGAGAGAGAGAGAGAGAGAGGCCATGCTTAAAAGAAAATATTGCTCATACCTGTGGTTTGCGTAGCTTGGCTGCATGTCTTTATATTTGAAGCTATGAGTATGACCAACTGTGATACGCGAGTGTATCGTGTAACTTTGCAGCTAAGTTCTTTTCATTTTGTTTGCACTGACTGCTTTTACTGTAGAACACAGAGCACTGCTGTTAATCACTCGGCTACGACTACGATGTGTACTTGTTTTAATGTGTGCCAAAAATATATCTTTTCCCAATCGCAGAACTTATTAAATAATGCATCTTTTCTTTGTAAACTTTCGTTACACTTACCTTTCGACATTATTAATTACATATGGTGCAACCAACACACTCGACGCGTGTAAATACGATATGAACTGTACAACGAACTGAATTACACGAACAATAGAGTTACGATACAAGTGCAATGTAAGTGTCGGCATTTGTTTCGATATAGAACCTGCGAACCTCTCCCTGTCACCGGCTATGTGAAAGCGTAATTCGTAATATGAATACTGCTGACTATTCAGAAACCTATTTTAATGCTTCCTGAAGCTAAACCATTGTACATATTAAATGCGATTCTGAACAATAAAAGCATAAAAAATACTTTATTAGAAATTAAAGACAATTGAACACCAATTATCAGACAAATTACGTATAGGTCACATCATTCTTTAACCCTACTTTGTTTCATTGATTACCTTGTGTTCTCCAACCATCCATTTCTGGATTTATCTAAAACATATTTTTGTTGAAAACTTTAATTTTTCACTTGAAAAAGAAAGTATAAAATGTAATATGTCAAATTTAACTATTAAGCAAATTGTCAGAAACCAATCCAACCATATTTTTCACAGCTGAAAAAAATAATTTTTTTCTCAGTAGTAAACAGGCTATGCCAAACCCAAAATATTAGAACAGAAGAATTGGTGGTTAAGAGGAGGGGTTATAGGCAGTTTGTATGAAGCAACATTATATTATTCTGATGAAAATTACATCAGGAGGTTCTTTTCTCTCCTAATCTGAAATGTTTTGGATTTTACACTATAATTATGGGTCTAAAAGGAACACCCGAACCCAATGGCTATAAAATATTTGTTACAGATACCTAGAAATTACTCTTTGGTAATTTCAACAAGAACTTCATCACTAAAAGTTACTTAAAAACTTTAGAACATTTCTAAAATTCCTAGGATTATTGTTCCTTTAATATGAATACCATGAGGCTTTGAAACAGATAAGAGGTGATGATCATTGGAGTGGAAGTAACAATATTGAGTAGACATTGCTAACAAAATAACTTAGTTATAATTTTACAACCTGTAAGTTATTCTATGCCACAAATATTTTTTTTTTAATTAAGGGCTTTCTACAATGTTGCAGGTTACCTCAACCAAATCAATAGCCAACTAGAAAATTGTGTCACAATAAAAAATTTACAGAGCAATCCTTTTCCTCCATTTCTCCCTATCTAACGCATCTACATCAAGTAGTACTTTCTGTCTCATACACTTTTTCACTTTGTCCATCCACTGATCATTAGGTCTTCCCTACCTATTTCTTTCTTCTGACGTACATCTGAGCACTTCCTTTGGTAATCTGCCATCATCCATCCTTAATATGTCTTCATACCATTGTAGTCATTTCTCATTTAAGACTTCTATAACATTTCTTTCCACATTCAACAACTCTCTTATTATTTCATTCCTTATCCTATCCCTTGTTGACTTCCTGGCAGACCTTTTCCAGAAGTCCATTTCCGTAGCTCTTAATTTATCTTCTTGTATTCTGCTGATTGACCAAATTTCTGCTCCATAGAGCATCACACTTTCCATCAATGCTTTATAAATTAATTTTTTCGTTTTGGCCAAAATATTACTACTCCATAGATTGAATTTAGCATCCCAATAGCTCTTTTTCCCAAACATATTCTTCTATTTCTAATTTTGATGATCCTTCTTGTTGTACCATCGATCCCAAATACTTGAAACCTTTGATTTTCCTAATTTTTTGTCCTTCAATTTCTATATCTTCAATACAAATGTTCAGTTTTCTTCAAATTTATTTTCAGTCCCCACTTCCCATATTCTTCTTCTTACATTACACATGTAATCGGCATCTTCACTATCTTGGGCGACAGTTACTTGGTTGTCGGTAAATAACAGATTAGAGATATATTATCCCTTATTTGGTAGCTCATTCTTCCACATAAATATCTTTATTAAAATATTGCATACAAGTTTTGATTTTTGTTTCCAAATTCTCTAATGCTGAAGTTTCCCAAGATTTAATTCTTCTTTATAGATAAATAAAGAGAAACCTCATTCAAATTTCTTACACAACACAACACTCTTCTCTCTCATGCTGAGATGAATGCCAAACCAGCAAAATATTGAGGGGAAGAAAGAGCTGATCAGCTGGCCAAGAAGACAGTTAAAACTCCTGATATGGATCTGAACCTTCTGCAGAGTTAGCAAACCATATTTTAGAGCTGCAGTAATACAATAAACCAGAAAGGAACTCAAAACATATGGAAAAATATCCCTGACCAAACACTATGTAAACACATAGATACAGGACTCAATAAAACCTTAACTTCTACAATTAAGTAGGAATAAGATCAGGAAGGCAGTTGGATTATCAACTGGATGTGGGTGCTTTAAAAAGAACCACAAACTGTGAGGATACTAGCTGTACACTTTGTGGGCAGCATGAATGACTTGTCAATCATTAACTATTAGATTGCAGGTTTGTTGGGAGGAGCTACACTTTGCGACTCCAACATTAAACAGAATTAAAGATCCTATCTCACAAAAGGCAGTATTGGAGGTAATGAGCTCCAAGAACTTGAATTCCTACAAGTTAAGAAATTGGGACTGCACAAAAGCTCTTTAGCTTGAGCTGTGAGAATCTTTCAGCTCTCTTCAAATTCCATATTTGCTACTACTACGGCACTCCACTGCATTCATGCTCTCGTCATAAAGCAAAAGCAGTTTCAACATTGCCTCCAGTAAGCGTCATCCCTAATTACCAAAACATATACAGTTCTGTCTTTAGAAATAAAACTTTTTAATCAAACATTCCATTAGAAACTTGTGCAACATTATATAATGCCATCTGTTGAAGCTTCAGAAAACTTCTTACAAAGATGTCTCTTGTATCTCAACTCTTGCGCTGTGTTTGAAAATTGCATTACTAAATTTTCCACAAGGATAACTTTACCAGGTAATGCAACAGCAACAACAAGCTATCTTTCACAGTATAAAATTACAGACTTTACAATATTTTATACTTATGAAATGTCTGCAGGACTGTAGGCAGGGAATATACTGTAGTGAACCCTGGAAAAAAGTTTGATACTAAGGGAATGTAGTTTTCAGAGGTAGGCTATTCGGAGGGGATAGGGAAAGTAACCGCCATCTGGGCGAGAAAGGTTTATTAACCCCAAGATCATATAGAAGCCAGGTTTATTAACTGAATAGGTACATAAGGTCCAAAGGCAACCTTGGCCTAATGGAATACACCCAAACTTACCTTATAGTTCTTAGTAGACTCTCAATGTGCAAATTCAATCCTTACGATAACAGTCATGACGATGTATGATGGCTCTGTTAACTGACCACGGACACTTATTGACTCACTATAGACTGCCAATCACCTGCATATCAACTGTCTCATTACCCTACACTGGGTCAGTTTAAATACTTTATTCTTGAAATGTAAGCATTCCATTATTCCGAATTCCAGGCTTGAACTACTTTCAACACTTTTTGTCAAATGTTGTAATCTACCCGGTGGAGGTTTGATTCCTACTATGGCCATTACAATATCATCAAGTTAAAAGGCTTTGTATGAGCAGTAGCAACTGAAACTTTTAGAACCATAATGTAAATGATTCATGTTTTAATTCAATGGTATCAGTCATCGAGCTTAATTTTGGAGGCATCCCCAATTTCTGCTACTAATTTTGTTTTATGTTGTTTCACTTGTTTGAAAATAATTCAAATGAATATTCTCTTAAATAGTGATTGGAAATGTCAGAACAGTGAGGTTAATCACACTAATAATTACTGAACATTGGTTATGTTTACACTAACTTTTGTATATCAAAAGATGTTTTGCAAACATTTGATCCGACCATCAGGTGATAAACAATTAGTCGTATTGATGAGGGAGACCCCTGGTGGTGATGATATGAACTTGTTGAGCTGGTGGTGACTTCTAGAATTTTAGAGGGTCGTGGCTAGTCCATTGAAGGGAGTTCAAATTTGATAATTCAATCCTTGTTTTCCGTAATGTGGATGTTTTCCTGTTTCTCTAGTTTTAATTACTACTAGTGCTTTAGATAGATAAAAAGTTTTAATCAATTAACTGTGTTACTTTAATCGATTAATCGATAGATTAATCAAGATATTAGCTTATTCAATTTTAGATGAGTCGTATTTTTTACACATCTGCTTCACTTTCGAAAGTGAAGCAGATGTTTAAAAAATACGACTCATCTAAAATTGAATAAGCTAATAAAATTTAATAATTTAATAATTTTTCGCTTCACTGTGGTGTTCCAATACAGTTAAATCAAGATATTAGCTGTTTAAAAATTAGGTGTAAGCATTCTATAAAGTACTTTAATACTCTGTACATTTCATTATTTATTAAACTTTTAAATATTTAGATTCAAAATTTGTGTTTGCATCAAGTGCACATGCTTTATATATGTATTGAATTAGATCTACAATATTTTTGTAAGTATTTATTTAGTAACCTATTATATCAATATCTACTAAGATTTGTGAGACTGGCATGCAGTTGTTTTTTTATAACGGTTTTTCTTATTTTAACTTTTTTAACACAAAACTTTCACTCACTGTCTCGAACTCAGAAACATTATTGGCTTACTGCTGTGAACAGCAAAGTTACAGCACCACCAGCCCTGAGAAGAGAGATCAGCTATTGTTTCCATAGCTGCGTAATTGAAGTGTCAGTTCAAGGTTGTACAGCTCAGTTTATGCTAGTAAGCGATAAATAATCAGTTGTATACAATATGTTGTCACACACAAGCTGTAAGGAAAGAAACCTCTCTATCAGCATCTGTATGTATAGTTATGTACCTCTTAGAATATTACACAACAGAAGTGTTATTTACACTCTCACAGAGTGATTTCTTTTAGCTATCAGGAGTTATATTATCTCAAAGTTCAAAGAACATTACGTGTCTAGTGAAAGCTTGATGCGTTGGAAAGGCTGTTTAGGTTGGAAGCAAATACATCAAAATAAAGAGGGCCAAATTTGGTTAAAAGAGTTTTGATTAATATTTATTGTAATCAATTAATTTTAATCAACTTGATTAACTGATTAAAATTTTTTAATCTTTAATCTAAAATAAAGAATTAATCGATTAATCATTTCGGTTAATCAATTAAATCACGCAGCACTAATTACTACCATTATAGTCTCACATAATATACTATTAATATACCACATTGTATAAATTGAAATAAAGTATAAAGTAATTTATATAATGTATACAGATTTATGCTTAAATGGAGATGATGGCATCATTGAATGTCTGAAATGGGGAAGAGAAGAATTTACTACCACATTCAGCATCCTCTTCACCATTTGAAGCTGAAAAGATCCTGCAACAATGGTTTATAAACATTTTAATTCTGCATGCTGAATACTGAAATGATGTTGTTGTTGTTTTCAAATGCTAGGCTTTGGCAATGAAGCCATTAGCTCTCTTGCTCTCCAATATTTCTGTGTAGTTGGTCCGGCAGGTAGGCCTTCACAGGTTAAAAGATGTTCTTCAGTCATTTCCTCTTCTTTGTTGCACAGAGGACAATTTGGACTTGTATAAATTCCTATTCTGTGTAAGTGTTTGGCCAAATAATCATGTTCCGTAAGTAATCTAAAATTTGCTACTGCAGCTTTACATGGGATTTCTGGAATAATTTCTGGATTTTTAATTAAAATGTTCCATTTTTTATCTTTGGCTTTGTTAGATATTGATTGGTTTTGTTTGTTTTTATATTTGCTTTTGATTAATCTTTTTATGGATGTAAAGGGTAAGTTTTTACTTTTGTTCGGAAGTAAATTTGCACCTTTTTCGGCAAGGAAATCAGCTGATTCATTTCCAGCAATTCCACAATGTGCAGGTATCCACTGTAATATAATTCTTTTCTGTAGTTTTTGAAGTTGTTGGATCATTTTGTGACATTCTTTAATTTGGATTGACCTCATTTTATATGAACTTATTGCACATAATGCTGCTTTAGAATCAGAAAGTATGACAGCATTTTTGAATTTATCTATTCTGTATAGAAGGTGTTCGAGATTCATGTATTCATACTTAAAACAGGAATACTGAAATGAAATGCTGAATGAACTGAACACAAAGAGCAAAGAAGCAACCTAACAATGAACCCACCCAAAACCAAAATCATGACAAATCATACCGACAGCAAACTATGGGAAGATACACAGATAGAATACAGTGAAGAGTATATCTACTTAGGACAAATGATTAGCATGTCAGAGAGCAGAGAAGGGAGATTCAAAGAAGGATAAAACTTTCCTGGGACAAATTTTGGAGCCTGAAATTTGTACTTCTTGAAAAATCTCTCAACACCAAAATAAGATTTGAAATACTGCGGACCTGCATCATTGCAGCTCTTATGTACAGAAGCCTGGACACTAACAAAGGGACAAACAAACAAAATACAAGTGTGCCAACATAAAATGGAGAGAAGAGTACTGGGCATCAAAATCAGGAACAAGATAAGGAGCAATGAACTGAAAAGCAAGATGCAGCAAGCAGAGTATGACAAACCAAATGGTGCCGGGGAGGACACGTAGCAAGGATGAACCAGATCAGTTGGATCTATGCTTCAACAATGTGAGAACCGCAGAATAGGAAAAAGGAGCAGAGGATGTCTGCAGCACAGATGGTCACAAGACTTCCAGAAGGTAGCTAGTGTCCAGTGATCCAGGAACACAAGGTACAGAGAAATATGGAAAGACATAGCACCATAGACTAAAAAGAGTTTTCAGACAAGAGGAAGTAGCTTTTAAGTTCAAAGTCAGTGAAATGTACAAAGACTACAACAAGAAATACATTATAACATTGGCACCAAAAAACAATTACAACATTAAAAACCTACTTCACAGTAATAATACTGATAAGATAAAACCAGAGGAAAAGTCAGGCATTTACAAGATTAAGTGTAAAGACTGTGAAAAAATTTACATAGGGAGGACAAAAAGAAACATAGGCACTAGAAAGAAAGAACACTTCAGGCACTTAAGATACAAAAATATTGATAAGTCCGCAATAGCAGCTCATTTCTGGTCTGAAAATCATGAAAGATAGCACAGAATTACTAAAATAAGTACAAAAACATAGTGAACTCGTCATATGGGAGAGGATATACAAAGAAAAACATAAAAACCACCTTATGAACTTTGAAATCCCGCCAGAAGAGAATCCCACATTTAAGTTCATCACTAAATCAACAGATGGGAGCAGCAACCCCAGAATTACCCACACCGCTGGATCAAGCTTTAGTCGCATAAGAGCCGTAGATGCAAACGAAGATTTGCGAAACATGTCCTCAAAATAGGTACGAAAGTGAAGCAGATGTGTAATAAATACGACTCATCTAAAAATTAATAAAATGCAAAAGTTGATGTGGACAGAAGTGATTAGTTATTGATTAAATAACATAGACCATAATCAAAGACAAACATTATATAATATGGGATAGACATTAATATAATCACAGTTTATAGAAGCAATCTTACAGGGATTAGCTCACCTCAAGGGTGAGCCCTTGCCCTTCAAAGGGAAACTATGGGCTACCTTGATCTTTATCCTTTATACAGATTCCTATTGTATATAAGTATTGTGTATATTATTTAAATATACACAACATCAATCTGTATAGGATTGTTAGATGCCTAATGTCAGGAAAAAAATATGACTCCTGCAGGAACTTCTTTAAGGAGTTGAAAATCTTGACTCTGCCCAGTCTGTATATATACTGTTTGCTATGTTATACAAAACAAAACCTTGAAAATTTCACCACAAATAATCAAATACATCATCATAACACCAGAGGTAAAACAGACTTAAGAACAATAACACATAGAACTACACTTTATTCCAAAGGAGTTAGATATTCAGCAGTCACTCTGTATAATAAACTACCGGCCAATCTGAAAAACATAAAATCCATGAGGTGTTTCAAACTATCGTTGAAAGAAATTTTATTAAGTGATTCATATTATGATATAAGTGAATTTCTAGATACACTGTAGCTGGCCATATAATTGTATATATTTGTGATGCATTTAAAATGCTGTGTAGTTGTAGAGCCATGCAACTATATATATATATATATATTTATGAGTTCATGCTTAGATCTTATTAATTACACTTGATGCAACTTATTTTTTATTTTTATACTTATATTATTTGTATTGTTCTAAATATTTGTATTGACGTATCCAATGTCATTGAATTGACTTAACGGATGAATAAAAACTACTACTACTACTACTACTACTACTACTACTACTATATTTTTTACTGTACATACCAAGAGACTCAAATACATCCAAACTGACTGCATGGGTTTTGCTGTCCACACCCTTGGCGCTCATTGCCATCTGCTGCTATCATAGGAAGGCACAAATGAAACAATGCAACATATTTAAAACTACTTTTAAAGGGTTTACTTACCCATGTTACTAAAGAAGATGTTGAAACTGGTCACCACTGACATTTCTCCATTAGTGGAGAGAGTAACAGGCTCAACTTTTTCGAGTCAATAGTTGATACCCATATATACATGAATACAATTTTGTCCCTTTTTTTAAGAGAATTAACAGACAGCGAAAGTGATTTTGCTTGTGTTTAAACAACTTATACAGCCAATCTTTCAATGAAAATAATTGAAAATGTTTATTAAAATATAGATGAGTCGTATTTATTACACATCAGCTTCACTTACATACCTATATTGAGGACATGTTTCGCAAACCAACGTTCGCATCATCGGCTCTAATGTGACTGAAGCTTGATCCAGTGGTATGGGTAGTTCTGGAGTTGCTGCTGCCATCTGTTGATTTTGTGATGAATTTAAATGTGATGTCTTCTGGCGGGATTTCGAAGTTCATTAGTTGGTTTTTATGCTTTTCTACGTATATTTTATTGTATTTTTTTCATCCTTTGGAACATAATACATATGTTATAGGACATAAAACTAAAAACTAACAGATACAGGATCCAACAAAAGTCTAAAGTAGAAAAAGCAAACAAATAGACCACAGAGAAATGCTATATAAAAGTAATTGTTCACAAATGTGCAGTTTACCCTACTTCATGATTTAATTCAATTCAATTTATTTTGTCCTTTTGATTGATATCAGACACGTCATAGTATAAAAATTACATTAATGGCTATTGACATTATTTACAATCACTTAAAACTAATTAACATTTAAAAACTCATTTACAGAATAAAATGAATGTTGCAGTAAAAAGAGTTTTACTCCCTTTTTAAAATGTATAAGGCTCTTCATTTGTTTAATATTTTCTGGTAGCCTGTTGTATAATCTTATACCTTTATTGATAGCACTAGACCTGAAGATTTCCGTTCTACAACTTTGAATGTGAAAGTCATCTTTCTGACGTGTATTGTATTTGTGAATATCAGCATTTTTGTAATTTTGTATTTGTAGTTTATTTTGTTTTACATGGATCACTAATTCCAAAATATACATACATGCCAGAGGTAATATTTGATTTTTTTTGAATAATGGCCTGCAAGATGTTCTGTTATCCACCCCACTTAGTATCCTTATCGCTCTTTTTTGAAGTTTACAGACTCTATCTGCCATTTCCCCCCAGAACACTATCCCATGTTGTAACTGACTGTGAAAGTAACCATAATATATATTTCTGCTGCTAAATTTATTAAGCTTTTCAAATGTCTAAGCAAATAACAAATGGAATTCAGTTTATTTATTAAATGTTGAATATGTGTGGTCCATTTCATGTCCTCATTCATATGTAATCCCAAAAATTTTGTTTCATTATTGTAGCTAATGGCTGTTTTATCAAATACTATTGGAGGTTTGACCACATTTCTATTTTGGCAAGTATGGAATGAAATGGCAATAGTCTTATCCTTATTTATAATTAGTTCATTAGTCTGAAACCATGTGTGCAGTTTACATAGAGTATCATTGAGTTTGGTCTGTACACTTTCTTGATTGTTTCCTTTTATTAGGATGTTAGTGTCATCTGAAAATAAAAATATTCTCTCCCATATGACGAGTTCACTATGTTTTTGTACGTATATTAGTAATTTGCTGCTATCTTCAATTTCATGATTTTCCGACCAGATGAAATTGAAGATAGCACCAAATTACTAAAATACGTACAAAAACATAGTGAACTCGTCATATGGGAGAGAATATACATAGAAAAACATAGAAACCAACTAATGAACTTCGAAATCCTGCCAGAAGACAATCCCATATTTAAACTCATCACAAAATCAACAGATGGCAGCAGCAACTCCAGAACTACCCATACCACTGGATCAAGCTTCGGTCGCATTAGAACCGATGATGCGAACGATGGTTCATGAAACATGTCCTCAATATAGGTACGTAAGTGAAGCAGATGTGTAATAAATACGACTCATCTAGAGTTTAATAATTATTTCGCTTCACTGTGGTGTTCCAATACAGTTAAATTTCGATAAATTGAAAATGTGTTTCAGGACAGAATCATTAATTCTGTCTGTCCCTCTCGGTCTGCTGATCTAACCCCCTGAGATTCTATCTCTGGAGTAACTTAAAGCATAAAGTGTACAAGACAAATCTACACACTATGAAAGAATTAAAACAAAATAACTAGCTAGCATTTCTTAACTACAATGAGTGAAGGATAGTTTCCTAAAGAGATGTCAAACATGTATGAACAATGGCAGTGGCCAGTTTCAGCATCTCCTTTAATAATGTGGGTAAGTAAAGCCTTTAAAAGTATTATTTGAAGCAAAAGGTTAGAAACAGTGATGTATATAACAATTGAAGTAATGAGTACTGCTCAGACTGTAATAAGTTCTACATAGGAAAAACCAAAAGAAGTTTACAAATTAGATTACAGGAACATATGAGATGTGTGAAATACAAACAAATAGAAAAATCAGCAATAGCCCACCATTTTTGGTCTACCAATCATGAAATTGTACCAAATATAAAACTATTAAAGCCAGCCAATAATGCAGCTGAGCTCGATGTTTGGGAGAAGTTGCTAATTATAAAAAACAAACAGTATACGTTAAATTTCGAATTGCCGCCTGAAAACTCTCTTTGGAAGTTCATCTCACAATCAACAGATGTCACCTCAAACAACCAACTCACTTCAAGAAACCACGGATCCAACCAGTTGGATAGTTGCTGATGATGGGGACGAGCCGGTCTCCGAAACAATTGTTCAAGTAAGGATATTTTAAGTGATGTTTGAATACCAACTCATTACTTCAACCTTTAAAAGTAGTTTCAAAATGTTGCATGGTTTCATCTGTACCTTTCTAAAATAGTGGCAGACAGCAACAAGAGCTGAGGGCGTGGAGAGGCAAAACAAAGTGCAGCCGGTTCAGAAGCTTTTGGGTCTCTTGGTATTAATTTGCTTCCTTGTCTATCTGTTGCTGGCCATCCAGTTCTGAGCTAAGTTTCAAGTTTCTAGTTCATTCGGAAGTTAGTTTAAAATTGATGCAAAATTTGTACCAAACAGATAAACCAAAAAATAGACAAGAAGGCAAGTTAATTGTCATCCATTTCTGAGCTATGTTTACAGTTTCAAGTCTCTAGCTTATCAGGAAGTTAGTTTAAATTCAATTACAAAATTTGTGTAAAAGGGATGAAGTTATGTGACAAATGCAAGAGCCTAATATTCACATACTTTCATAATGTTGACTTAAGTAAAATTTACGAGGGCTGTTCAATAAACAATGATCACAATTTTTTTTGACAACGTACCTTTACTCATTCTCATAATATTGATAGTCCTTCTCAAAATGGTCTCCCCTGAATGCGATGCACTTGTCCCCGCATTTCTGTCAGTCTTCAAAGACATGCTGGAAACTATTTTTTGAGAGATCCTTCAAAATCGCCTCCGCAGCCTTCACCACTGCTTCTGATGATGGATAATGCCTCCCATGAAGGCGTTTCTTTAAGTTAGGGAATAGAAAAAAGTCACATGGACTATAGGGAGGGTGAGGGATGTGATTACGTTGATTTTTGCAAGATATTCAGCAACAACATTGGCAATATGCAGCCGCACATTATCGTGGTGCAGCATCCAGGCTGCTTCACGGTAATGTGGTCTTTTGCACCTGATATGGACTTGCAATGTTTTAGGACATGCCTGTAGTATTTTCCAGTTACTGATGTTTTTGCAGGTACAACATGCTGATAAAACATTCCATGAATATCAAAGAATGAGATGACCATAACTTTCCCAGCAGAAGCAACCACTTTTGCTTTTTTGGGGGTTGGTGATGAAGGAAATTTCCACACTGAGCTTTGCTGTTTGCTCTCAGGATCAAAAAGGTGTAGCCAAGTTTCATCAGCAGTGATTACGTTTGAAAGAAACTCCGGATCTTCCTCTAACATCAACTTTAACTGCATGTTACCTCCATTGCAGCGGTAGGCGATACTGAACATGTCTGAACTTTCCTCACAGGTGGGAACCAGGAGTACCAACAATGAAACTACTATGGTGTGTTTGTTTCACATTAAGCTAAGAGAATATAATAAGACTGAATTTTAGTGTGAAAAATTATGACTATAAAACAGTTATGATCATTCTTTATTGAACAGCCCTTGTAATAATAAAGAACCATTCTTAATTTCTTTGTGATGCTTTTTATTGTGGGATATCTGGGTAGTAAAATAATAATAATTAAGCTTATAAAAGTTCATGAAAACAAACAAAACCTCTTGCGAGGAGGAAGAAATGTCATTTGCAGTTTTACAACAATTCTTTCACACACATACATACATACATCTATAACACATTCAGAATGGCTTCCTTAAACACACAATAAAATGACAGCAAATAACAACTGTCACTGTTCACCACAAATTTCAACCAGAGATATAATTATTCAATATAACAAACTTAACACCCCATTCATTTAAACTTAAACAGTTTTACTGTTCATCACATGCTTCAAAATTGTGTAAAATTATTTTTTTCTAGTCACTTAAAACTGTAATTTATCTTACATGACATTGATAATATCACATATATGTCTTGCTACAAACTTGTAAAGTGGCTTGTAGTCATATATTTAGTTGTCTATCAGACTAGTTCAGTGATAACATGCCGCAGCTAATTGTCATTTATAGCTGATTACTAACTGAGATGGCAACTTATATTATATACACACCTAAGCAGATCTTTATTTGAGAGTCTGTATGAAAGCTCTTAATAAGTTTTATATTGAGTATTAAGTTAGTATTACAGTTTCTGATTAAAATGCATTTACAAAGTGCAGATTGTGTATAAATAATAAAACATAATAATTCAGTCTCATTTATACTGCAGAACTGCAAGATATATATCTATATTTCCTGTAGTGTTTCATCTTGTAATTAAATAATACACATTTCTGCTCTTTTTTCTAATTGATTTTGAAGCTATCAATAAAGAGTTTGTAAACATTGAATAATTTTAAGTGCTAACTAGAATTAATTAAAACTGACAAAATGAAATAAAAATTGTGCGAGATGCAGTATTTAGCAATGCGCTGTGTTGCTATTAAGGTGATTAATAGCATTTAAGAAGAAATAAAATACAAAGAGCAATGCACTCAAAATATGTTATCCCAGAAAACAAAATGTACCTGAAATATTTTGGAGGTACTTAGATGCATAAGGATAATTCAGGAAGACATCGAAAGTGAAAATCTAACCAATAAACCTGTTATCTGCTTATTATTACTTCACCACTGCAAATGCAACATGTTTGAATTTCATTCTAATGTTTCCCTTATATTTGATCTCTGATCTGACTTTCTACTTCTATTATCCTTTCCCAATGGACAAAGACATATTCTAATACACATTCTAATGCTCAACATATATAAAACATTCTCTCCATAAAACTATTCTTATTCACATTCAAATCATTGAAGACCTTACTACATATTCTGTGTTTCATTCAGAAGGCAACTACTACCTAAGAAAGTAGGAATGGTAACAAGAAAAAGATAAAAACACCAGCATAACAAAGGAATTAGGAAAACGAATATCTCTTAGAACAGTAGGTAACACTTTTCAAGTATTCCATTCAGCTGATGAGGCCTTGAACCTCAGCTCTTTCTACTGTTTGCATTTTAAAACCATATACCTAATTCCAACATTTTTCTCAGTATAAAATGGATCTGCATATATCTAGTGGTGCATATGCACTGTCAACATTCTCATAACCTCAAAATATTCTCTATTCATAACACATGCAGATTTTGTTGTAACTTACCTAATTTCAATGACAGTCAATATTCTCAGCAAAATGGAACTTTTGGACGTGTATATTAATATTTTATATTATATGCAGAGTGAAGTGTGTAACACTATCACCCAAAACAGCTCGCATATTATAAATGATAGTAATCATCACTTCTTTTTTCCAAAAACTAAAGGACATATATGAGCTCATAAACTTAGCCTACACTCAACAATAAATACAGAGAATCATTTTCTGCTTATTTTTTTTTTTAAAAAAATGGAGTAACTGTCAGAAATGTAGTATACGTGTGACTAAATATAGTTGGATTAATCATACTGTACCTACAGATGTAGCTGAGTTAAGACTTGTAACTCTCAATTTAAATCCTGTCCCCATAACTATCAAAACCCAGAAAGATATCCTAAACTTAGGCCTGGGACGCTTATTTCGTAAATTTCCATACCCAATTATCATATCATTTCCCGAATCACTTGTGGTGGCTTCTGCAGTAAGAATAAATGTTAAACACTTCTGCTGATAATGATGCTGAACTATCATTTGAATATCAAATAACATATAATAAATTAAATTAGCCTAGGGAAATTTAAAGAAAATAAATGGGCATACCCAGCAATATGGAACAACATGCAAGTGAGAAGAAGTAGAGAACACCCAAACAACAGCATATTCAAAAGACCATAGACAAGGACAGAAATGCAACATTAACAGTTTTGAACAGGTTACAAGTATTATTATGTTATTTTGCCAGTTTTCAATTGTGCTACATTTAAGATCATCTTTCCATTTAAAGCTATAATTGTAAGTGAAAATATGTGTGTATTTTTTTTTTTCTTCAACTTAATACTTATTGGTTATGTACGAACAGTCCTTGAATATCAGAATATCCTTTTACTTAATACACATTCTTCAAGGACTGCCCATAGCAGTTGGGATAAAACAACACTTCACTTTGGGAACAAATAGAAAAATCTCATACTACAGTTCAGTTTAAATATGTAATCCAGATAGTAACAAAACCTTCATGTTAAAATCTGCTTTACAATTTCTGTGAGAGAAGCCACAAAAAGAAGAAGAAGAGGAAGAAGTTCAAAACATTGGCCATTAAAGTTGGAAAGTCCACCCCGGTAGTGTAGATGGTAGCATGTTTGCTTCCGAGGTTTGAATCTTGGTCAGGATAAGGCTTTTTCTAAGGGTTTCCTTATCCTGAAAGACGAATGTCGGGTGACTCTAACCTCTATGAATCCTGGGCTCCTTTGAGCATAATTTCAAATTCATCATCTGATATGACCTGACATTGGAGAATGTTAAAAAAAAAAGTTGGAGTGGTAGAATCAGATCAAAAAATTCAATGCCATAACCAGGATTTGAACCACAGATTTTTAGCTTAGCATGATGTTCCTCTAGCCATGGTAAGCTGAAGATCTTGGTTCAATTTCTCACTAAGGTATTAAATTTTTCAGTCTATTTCTATCTTTCTAATTCAGTTATATATGAAAGAACAATTAGCTATCATTAACAGCTAGTTTCACTGCAGTTTTTGGAAATCAGAATTTTCTAAAAACAACACAGCTTGCAATGTAGATGGAGGTTCCTGCATGAAGTGAATCAAACTGAAGGCATAATGTGGCACTATTTACTCTCCTCCCCTTCTGGCACAACCTTCAAAGGCAGTAACGAATGCTCACTTCAGTCACTCAGCTCAGTATTCCTTTACCACTCCTTAAATGGTTTATTTCGGAATTGATTTCGGAACCTTGCAATTAAAACTTCACAGTTCATCTTTTGTATGACAACTTGTTATTATAAACTCTCTGCTTAGCCAAATTTCTAGGTATAGTTTGACATGAAGGTTTGTTACGTCCGACAAGAAATTCATAAAAAATTACATTTACTGTACTAATGTAATGTTCAGGTATACATTCCACAGTTACTTAAAATGGCAATATTTCTACAAATAATATCCTGCTTCGTTTCTGAGGAAGCATGAACGACTATTACTCCCTATCCTTGAAACTAGAAGACTTTTGGTTAAACTTTTTGACTTTATATTTTTTAAACATAGCTGTATTGATGCTCCTTAGCAGGTGTATAGAAGGCCCCTGTTACTAAATATATTAGGAGAATACAAAGCTGCATGCTTTTTCCATGGAGATTAATATATATATGACATTACTTTTAATTTGCCTACAAGCTCTTATTTACTTCAGTCAAAAGTTATATTTGATTAGCCCCTGCATTCCGTACAAAGTATGACTTTAATCTTATCAGTTTTATCACATTCTGGCATATTAGAAGCCTGACTCTCACTAAAATAGATTTGTTCTTCTCATACTGTGTCAGTATATACTTCAAAGTTTCATTTCCTATGCAAAAGAAGGCTCTATCAACAATAAAGGCAAAAGCACATCATTTTACTACTGTAACAATGCAGATTATAGTATAGCTACAACAGCAATTGGAATATTTTGTCTCATAGCTCATAGTAAACTGTAAGGTTAGAAGAAATACTTTCAAGAGATCCTTATTATGGCTGCTCATTTAGTGGCTTGGTCTGTTTATCTATTTTAATTATAGTAACATAACACTTATGCATAGCTGCATAAATATGAAAAAGTATTCCAATGTGTAAGGACTATAATACAATGAAGCACAAAATTAATATAATTTTGAGTCAAACTAGTGCTCAATGCTCCACTTATTGCTAGTATTTACCTAGAATGTGTTTCGTTAGGATCTTCCTAACATCATCAGCTGTTTGTCAACTAATAGATGTTGGGTTTGGTAAACTCCTTGGAAGTAATAGGTGCGTCTGTCGCTATCTTGATGAACTTGAAGTTTGGGTTTTCTTCAAAGGTAGTGTCGAAATTAAACAATTTTCTTTCATATTTCTTTATGAAGAATTTTTCCCACGTGGTTAATGCAGCTGAACCTTGGACACTTTTTAATAAGTGGACTTCTCATTCTATATCATGATTCTCCTTCCAAAAATGGTACACTACCGCCAATTTATCTATTTCTTTGTTCCTGATGTTCCTAAAATGCTCTTGTTATCAGAAAAACTAAAAGGAATTTGAACATTAGGCTTAAAGAGCATTTTAGGAACATCAGGAATAAAGAAATAGATAAATCAGCGGTAGTGTACCATTTTTGGAAGGAGAATCATGATATAGAACGAGAAATCCACTTATTAAAAAGTGTCCAAGGTCCAGCTGCATTAACCACGTGAGAAAAAATTTTCATAAAGAAATATGAAAGAAAATTGTTTAATTTCGACACTACCTTTGAAGAAAACCCAAACTTCAAATTCATCAAGATATCAACAGAGACGCACCTATCGCTTCCAATGAGTTCACCAAACCAACATTTATTAGTCAACAACAGCTGATGATGTTAGGAAGATCTTAACGAAATGTGTTCTAAGTAAATACTAGCAGTAAGTGGAGCATTGAGTACTAGTTCGACTCAAAATTATATTAATGAAAAAGTATTTTAATTACAGATGCCTAAATATTTATTAGCTAGATATTACAACAACAAAAATAATAAAATAAATGGTTCAACCACTAAGAGAGAGCAGAACTTTATGAACAGAAGGAACAGAAGCAGTACATTTATTATTTACATTTTCAATTAGTTAACTTTAAATAAATACTTTTAGTGCTATAAAGGCACAGAACTTTTATCATGATCCCTTGAATTTAAATGCTATTTGCATTCATCAAAACTATCAATTAAAATCTGCCTGAATTCTATCGATAAAGACATATTAACATTCATGAGCAAGTAAAATCTGCACCCACACTTATGTTTACTTCAAGTTCATGCAAGAATATTAACTTCCCCCCATTCTTACATGTAGTTATGTAGATACATGAAAACAGAGACAGAACTGTGCGATAGAAGCATAAACAAAGTTGAAAACATTTAAATGTAGTTAATAAAGCACAGTATTGGTAACATTACAAAATAATATACATGTCATTCTGACGCTAAAGCCATTGAATGACTGCAGTCCATGTTCTCAACAATATTCTTTTCACAAAGCAATACATGTACTTATATACAAAAGTTTTCTTATATTTCAACACAGTGCAATCCCAACAACTAACAAGCAAGCACTTTAAATAGAATTTATTATGAAAATCATTAAACTGTCATGTATTATGCATCCATTTAGGTTCTGAATAAGCAGAGCCACTCCTTAGAAGACACCAAAAGCTGTGTTCATTCATAAAAGTATATGAGAGTGACTGTACTGTAGAAAAGTTGGTACAGGATAAGCTAGCTACTTTGAAACTATACTACAAGAAACAAGGTTTAATTTCTTTTAAAAGAACAAAATATTTCTCATTTTGGCAAGGTCAAATTGAAAATAGCAATTTCTATAACTGCATCAATGTTCTCACATTAGTACATCTTTCAAGAGAGCAAACTTTTCAGTCGGAAAATATGTTTTATACGTAAAATATGAAGCTATTAACAGTGAAGCAAACAAATATACACAAATATAATAATTTGTAACTTAAAATTTCACTTATCCTATACAAAATTATTATAATTCTTATAAATTCTCCAGGATCGCAATTTGATGTACACTTATACACATCTTCAGCTGGAAAACAAAGCTGTCGCCATCGTTACTAAACAATAGATGTTATGGTCTTGTTAGTACTACCAAAATCTGAAAATAAAACAAATTTAAAAACAGAATCGACTGCCGGTATTTCAAAATTCATTGCGCGATGTTTGTTTTTTAAAATAAATATCTTTTCCCAAACCATTAAATTATTAAAACAATTAAATGGTCCGATAGATTTAATGGTTTAGGAAAAGATATTTATTTTAAAAAAACAAACATCGTGTAATGAATTTAGAAATACCAGCAGTCGATTCTGTTTTTAAATTTGTTTTATTTTCAGATTTTGGTAATACTAACAAGAACATATCAACATCTATTGTTTAGTAATGATGGGGACAGCTTTGTTTTCCAGCTGAAGATGTGTATAAGTGTACATGAAATCGCGATCCTGGACAATTTTAAGAATTATCATAATTTCTTATAAGATAAGTGAAGTTTTAAGTCAAATTATTATATTTGTAAATATGTTTTATTTTTCTATTAAATTCTTTGGCAGGATTTGCATAGTTGGAAATAACTGGAACACGATGATCTACAACACTAATTAAGTACACAAATACACAAAGATGTTTCTGTGCTATTCTGAATAATTTAAATAAAAAAGTCCCACTTGGCTGTAATAAAAACAAATGTTATAAAATGTTCCCATGAGTAAGGACTATGATACAATGAAGCACAAAATTAATATAATTTTGAGTCTAACTAGTACTCTATGCTCCATATATTGCTAATGTTTACTTAGAATGCATTTCGTTAGGACCTTCCTAACACCCTCAGCTAATGTACACTATTGAATTTTGATTTGGTGAACTCCTTGGGAGCGAGTGAGGCATCTCTGTTGGTATCTTGATGAATTTGAAGTTTGGATTCTCTTCAAAGATGGTGTAAAAATTGAACAGTTTTCCTTCACATTTCTTTATGAATATGTTTTCCCATGTAGACTCCTTCCCTGATCAGTAATAAAACTTCATACAGAGAATTTACATACCATCCCAGAGCTACATACCTTTTCCAAAACGTGTTCAAAGAACACAATATTACTTTGGCCTCACAGAACAAATTCAGTGTACAACACCTTTTAAAATCACATAATACAAAGGAGAAACCTACAGAAAACAAAAATCAGGTGTGTACCGGATAAATCACAATGGCTGTAACAACTTTTGAATTGGAAAAACTAAAAGGAATTTGAACATTATGCTTAAAGGATATTTTAGGAACATCAAGAATAAAGAAATAGACAAATCGGCGGTAATGTACCAATTTTTGAATGATAATCACGATATAGAACAAGATTAAATTTATACAATAACACTGTTTTCAACACTTCCATGAAAGGATTTATAGAACAAGATACCCACTTATTAAAAAGTATTCAGGGTCCAACTGCATTAACCACATGGGAAAAGATATTCATAAAGAAATATGAAGAAAAACTGTTCAATTTCAACACCATCTTTGAAAAGAATCCAAACTTCAAGTTCATCAGGATAAGAACAGGATACCAACTATCGCCTACAAGGCGTTCGTCAAATCAAAATTCAGTAGTTGACATTAGCTGAGAAAGTTAGGAAGATCTTGACGAAATGCATTCTAGGTAAACACTGACAATATATGGAGCATTGAGTACTAGTTTGACTTAAAAAAAATTATATTAATTATAAAATGTGATAATATACAGCTGATTTGTTGAAATTTTTTATGTTCATTTACCGATCTCTGATTTGAAAGCTAAATAGTCTTTTCAAAATGAATTTACTTATATGCAGTATAACCTTTAGATATAGATTTTCAAAGGAAGATGGTTAAAAATATATATAAATAAAAAACGTATAAGTGATAATCATTCTTTCAAACTAGCTGTGTGTGAGACAAGGTTTGGATAGATAGAGTCAGACTGAAAAATTCCATGTCATAGCTTGCATTTGAACCATGGATCTTCCACTCTCCATTAGGTTGCTCTTAATCACTGAGCTACATTGCTACATGCCAGCATGACATTAAATTCTCCAACAGACTCATTTTTTTTTCTCCAATAAACCACTAGGAGTTCTCATATACACATGAAACAACTACCTTAATGGTGTCTACTATCCTGTAAATACTTGTTTGAATAGTTATAAATAAAAGTGTTGTTAACAGTGAAGCTAATTTCATGTATAAAGACTAAAATTGGGTCATACCTCTTAAAACTTGTAACAGAATCAGGAACGTTTGCGAGACTGTTGCAGTCTCATCATCAGCTGTTAGCAACTCGAGACTAGCAGTCACGAAAACGTTCCTGATTTTGTAAAAGGACATGAGTGAAGTTACAAATTTTAAAAGGTATGACTCAGTTTTAGTCTTTATACTTCAAACTTGTTTGCGAAGTCGATTTCCATTTGAAAAGAAGTATCAACACCAATTTGTTAAGATAAGTGAAGCCTAAGTGGCAAATATTTTTATTTGCGTAATAAAGTTTCATTGCATTTGTATCCTTACGTCATGGGGAATATAAAATAGGATAATTCTCAAGTGCCCATTAATCATACATCTGTTTTAAACTTTACAACATTCAAATCTTCCAAATTGAACACCATTTCTACAATATTTAAAGCAATCAAATTTTATGGTATCATAGGAGTGGCACTGCATCTGGAAACTGCGCTCAAATGAGACTTGATTTTAAGCATCCCAGATCAATAAAATAATCCTTTATAAAACTATAACAAATGGAAAGAAATGTGGCAAGAATTGAGAAAAACAAGCATAATGCATCTACTTTACGTTCATGCTCAAATTTCTGTTATATTTTGCTTTGTCATTGATTTAAAATAGCTCTAGGTATTCAAGCTGAGCATTATTATACAAGTTTCAGTACTTGAAAGATACATTCCGTAATTATTTTGTATATAATTATTTATTTAATAAAAAGTAATGAAATGACGTTTCTTTCGCTTTAATGTAACCTCAGGCATCAAGACTTATTTAAACGAAATGCACAATTGCCACAGTGTTTTTTTTAGGAGAAACATAAAAAAAAAGAAGGCAAAAACATTGGATAACCGCCAGTTGTGCTTCATTACCACTCAGTGCAGCTGCAGTATTTGGCAACATTTCACAGCTGCTCAGCGTGATGCAACTTCGCTCCTGCCTACGTTGTGCAGGGCAGTGCTGATTGAAGACCGCCATAATCACTAAAAGAAGGCTTCATTGAATCTTCTTCTTGCTGGGTTTCTTGCTCCTTGGCAGAGTTGCATAGCTCGTGACCTGAAAAGTAATATGCAACATTAATGCAACTTGCCATAATTAGTTATCAGACAGAGTCCACTTGGAGATGACTTCTCCAAAACTTTAAGCCTAAAATAGTTCTAATACAATATATCTGTATCTTCTACTTTAAAAAATTGCATGTAAGAATGACTGGAATATTTATCTTCTCACTTTGAATATCAGGTTTAATGGCAAAGTTTTCAAACTTAAAAGTTTAGATTAGATTAGATTAGATTGATTTGCGTTCAGTAGGTTCACTTGTAGCCAGAAAAGGCTGTGAACATTGAACATGTCTAGAGGTATAAAGTTTAATAGCGTATATATGTACAAAAATTAACATAAGACACATGTTATAGTATACAGGCAATATGAACAACAATATGGAAAACAAAGCAGGGATAATTATATATGATACAAAATGAAACACTTTTTAAACCAGCTTTCACTTGGCTTATGCCAGTACGTCTCAAATTTTTTGCAATGGATACCATTCTTGTTATTTATTAAATACATATAGATTAAAAATAAACTTTCAGCTTGCATCAAATATTTATAAGTAATGATTTGTCATTGGAATAGTTAAATACTACTTATAGAGCTACAGAAGCATTATCAGGATAATTTGTCATTCAGATAATCTTGTACAGAATAAAAAGATTTTGAGCAAAGGTACTCTCTAACAGCTTTTTTAAAAGCACCGAAATTATCAACTTTTTCTTTAAGAACATTAGGAAGTGCGCCAAATATTTTGATAGTTTCATAATACACACCTTTCTGGAAGCAAGAAAGTTTAGCACTGGGATAATGGATATTATACTTTTGTCTAGTGTTTATTTTGTGAATTACATTATTTGTTGCAAATAAGGCACGATTGCATACAAAGAATTTTAGGATCGAGAATATATACATGCAAGGAAGCGTTAATATCTTCAATCTTGTAAAAAGATCTTTACAGGAGCATCTGGTGTGGGTGTTAGTAATGATTCTTATAACCCTCTTTTGCATAAGGAATATTTTTTTACTTTCTACTGAGTTGCCCCAAAATAATATTCCATACTCCATAATAGAGTTAAAGTATGCATAATATACCAATTTAAGTGTGTCAATAGAACTCACATTAACCAGCTCTCGGATAGCATAACAGGCAGAGCTAAGTTTAGGTAAGATATAATTTATGTGAGCTTTCCAATCTAAACATCTGTCCACATGAAGGCCCAGAAATTTTATGCTGTCAATTTCTTCTAATAACATATCATTAATCCCGATTTCTATTTCAGTATGTGATGTACGACAGGTTATAAATTTGACCACTTTTGTTTTGTCTAGATTCACAGATAATTTGTTTGCTTTAAACCAGCATGACATACAGTTCAAAACATAATTCATTTTAATTGTACACTCGTTTAAATTTGTACTGGTCACCAGGACACTAGTGTCATCAGCAAAAAGAACTGTACTTGCAATGCCCTTTATATAAAGTGAGAGGTCATTTATATAGATAAGAAATAATAAAGGCCCTAACACGGAACCTTGGGGTACTCCATGAGTTACTATTTTCCAATTCGAAGTTTGTTTTTCATAACCAATATCACTGACAGCTACTTCAACACTCTGTTTTCTTTCATTTAGATATGATACAAACCATCTTAAATGTTCATTTTTTATCCCATAGAATTCCAGTTTTGCTATAAGAATGTCATGCACTAAGTATCCTCACTAAGTATCCTCACTAGCAATGCATTGGTGTTAGCAAAAATAAACAGAATAGAGTCAGAAATCTCTTGGGTGAACAATGCAACTCAAAATCATGCATATAATTTTGGATATCAGGAAATTTGCAGTAAACCCTATCTCGGCTTGTCCTTCTAAGCAATTACTAATAGCTTTTGTTCTGCCAATGCTGGGATATTAACTTTGTGCAAAGCAATTAAGGTAGATATTAGATCTATTTATGACATGGTGTACTACACCATACTGAATTGCAATAAAATTGAATTGAATTGATCATTAGCTGACAATCATACTCTCTTGTTACCCCTCCAGAGATAAGAACACCCCACATATATTCTCTCATCAGAGGCCTACTATATGTACACAGTCAGTTGTTTTAATAACAAAGTATCCAGAATGAGATACAGATACTTGTACCCATAAGTTTATTAGGACTGTTTTTGGTGGGGGGGGGGGAGATCCTTCCCCTTCAGCTGCCGTGGTGTGGGTGCTGCGGATCCTTAGCACTCGTGGTACCTCTGACGTTACTAGAGCAACCTCAGGCCGACCATCTGAGCCCCTCCTTCGGGAGTAGTTCGGATTGGGATGGTCTCGAGGGGGCAGTGGTTCCCGATACCCGTGGGAATCGGGTATGTCTAAGGATGGGGTAGAGGGAAGCCATTAATTCTCCCGGGTACTAGCCTGCAAAGCTAGTAGAAGGTGTGCTAGATCACCAGGCGGCCCCACCGAGGTCATATCGGTAGCGTTCACCTTTGGTGTTGGCGCGTGTAAGTGCCGTATGCACTTCCATCCCGTCTTGTGTCCTAGGACCAGATAGGGGGGGCCTTGTTTGTTACCCAGGTCTTGTCCTATGGAAAGCCTCACGGAGGACGCCGAGCGCCCTTTGGGACAGCTCAGATAACTCCCTGGTTGAAAGAGGCCCGGGTCTTGTTCCTAAGGGTTCAAGACTAATGGGAGTAGAACCTCTGGACTCAAACTGTTTTTGGCATAAAAAGTTTGAAAAAGCTTTTAGAAATTAAAACTCTCTAGCTGCAGCAGCATACATGCTATTGACTGGGAAAAGAAAAAATGGTGGTGTAAGTTCCAGTTATAGAGAAATCTTTGAGCATTTGATCAGCTCATACTTTTCAAATGTAAATTCTGAGCCTGCTATTGCACTTCTAAAACTGATAGAACAGTTAAAGTACAGTGATAAGACAAGGATCCCAAAATTGTTTTCTACAAACAATCTGATATAAAACTTCTAATAAATGTTGGTATTAATGATAAGTTTCAATTTAATATAAATACATTTTACTGACAAAACACTGAGCATCCAGAACTTTGATTTTGAATAACTCAAAATGAAAGATTTTCTGCTGTAAATATTGGGATTACTACCAAAAAATAATGATGTTCCTTATTACATAATAAGCATACAATATATTTTTGCAATTTAGAGGTCTCACCTTCAAGGTTGAAAATGGAAGTATGTCTTCCGGAACTAGTCCCTCAGTATTAAAAAATGTAAGTGAGAGTGTTAAAAACTGACTATAAATAGTTTCTTCAATTAATTTTGACGTCAGTAACTCAATTCATCCAATCAAGCATAATCCTATTCTTCATACCTGCCTAGCTGTTTAGCTTAGATGTTCTAATACTGTGTTGCTATTTATAATGAAAAAGTTACGTTACTGAGCTTTAGTAACTGCACATGAGATATACAAATAGCTTTCATGAAACCTTTTAAAGTAATTTCAATAGCTTATGCACCATCAGTAAGAATATGCAATCAGTGAGCTAGGCAGGTGTAAAAAATACATCAGCAATAGCTGTTGGCAACATAAACATTTGGGAGAGCAATTTTTCATAATTTAGTTTTGTGCTACCCCACTATGTGACACTGTGATCACCTTGTGTTGCCAACAATTAACATGAGAGTTGCACTTCTAAAGTTTGATGTTCTGTCTCTCTACATTCACTAGCCTTTTATACTGAAAAGAAACATTTCTGGACAATAATCGATTGTAAAAGATTTTTTAATTTTATGCCCTCTATTATATGAGAAACTTAGGAATTATTCTGTTACATCCTATATAATATTTATTTACTTCATAAGTTTCTTTTATTATGTGAATGTTTAACTTGCCTATTTATGCATGTTTTATGCTTCATTTGTTGTTGAAGCATCAATTATATCTAAACTTCTATGAATTATTATGCTTTGCAGAAATGTATAAATCTTGGATCTTCTTAACACTCGTTTGATATAAGTAACGTATTTAGTTTTCAGGGCACGAAAGAAAATGTTTATGCACAATCTTCCTGGACACTGTCAAGGCATCAAGAAGTCTTCTTAAATCCCATTGGAGAAAGATTTAGAAGATGCATTTACTGTACATTCTTCTCAAACCAAAAAGAAAGAAGACACATTTACAGTACTCTTAGCGATTCACATATAAAAGCAGACATATATGAATACTCATTAAAAATCTTGCAAGATAAAATTTTGATCTATTCTATTGCTAACTTGATTACTTAAACTACACATAAATAAAATAAGAACAATCATCACCCTCTTCTTTAGTATTGTTACAAGGGTTGGATACAAAGCAGTGATAACAATGCTATAATGTAAAACAGGGGAATAAACAAGCTGCTATTTGTGTTGACATATTGAAGGCCTGCTAGACGAATTTGCACAGTGAGAGGGGACAGTACTCTATCACTCTATTGCAGTGTGTAGACCATCAAACTTTATAGAAATACTGCAACTGCCCTGACATCATGTTTACAAAGGTAAAGCAACGTTCATGGCTCAAAATTGAAGTGGCATATTGTCGGAGTATGCAAGAATGTTTTCAGAGACTGTGTGAAGCTTCTAATGATGCAGTGGTGCATTACAGCACAGTCGCATGATGGAGGAGGCAGAGAAGCTGTGAAGGGTAACTCCAGTACAGGATGACCCTGTGAGAAAAATAATACAGTTCAACTCCTTGGTTCCTTGTTGGATGTTGATCAACGATGGACTGTGTGAGAGTTGGCAGCAGAAGTCAGAGTATGCCACAAAACTGTGCTCCATATTCTGCACAACATTCTGGGCTACAGGAAAATCCCATGGATACCCCATGAATTTTCCAAGGTACAACAATGCCACCATTGTTGCAAAAGATTTGATGGGCCGGTACCAAAGTGAAGGTAATAACTTCCTTCCAAAAATCATCACTATGGATGAAATCCTCTTGTTAAAACATAAATTTTACAGTGTAAATGATTTCTTGAATTCAAATTGTAACCTGTTTATGGTTTATGTAATTTATTCCGTTATCATGTGTATACTGTAAATAATATTATGTAAGATTGACAGAGTCATATATACTTATTGTATATCAATCAATAAAACAAAAAGAAAAAAAAAAAAAAAAAAAAAAAAAAAACCTGGGTTTGCTCGTACGAACCACAACTGAAATCTTTACATCCCATAATAAAAGCATTGTATCAGGAGTTCGTCAGGGCTCCATTTTGGGACCACTACTGTTTATTTTGTACATAAATGACAATGCCAATGTAATTCCTAATTACGTTAGTTTAAATCTCTATGCTGATGATACAATGATGGGATTTCAGAATAAAGACCTTAATAACCTAGAAATACAAATGAATGAAATTGTTAATAGTATAACTCAATATTTTAATAACTCTAAATTATGTGTTAATGCAAAAAAAAGTGAATTAATAATTTTCAATTTTAAAACCACTCATTTTGAGCCTCATATATATTAGGACAATGATATGATTCTACCTATCAATAATGTGGATGTTCTCGGTTTAACAGTTGACAGTAAACTAACATGGAATGAACATATTAATAAAATTGAAAAGAAATTATCATAGGTCCTTTTTGTTATACGTAATATATCAAAATTTGTATCAGCTGAAACTGCCAAGATAGTCTATTTTACTTTCATTCATTCAATTATTACATATGGCATAGAGCTGTGGGTATCAACATCTAAAGCCAATCTCATAAAAGTCTTTACATTACGAAAACAAGCCATCAGATACATAGCCAATCTGCCAATGTATAGTCCTCGTAAGGAAGCATTCAAAACTCTTTCAATACTAACCCTCCCTAGTATCTTTATATTAAAATCCATATTGAATATACGAAATAGGTCTTTGTCTCAATATTCAGCTATTCATAACAACAACACTACAGGAAAACAGAACTCGATAACCCAGTCACATAGATTAAAATTATATGAAAGAAAGATTGATTATATTGGCAGTAAATTATTCAATAAATTACCAATAAATTTGAGAAAGATTACTCCATTACCTAAGTTTAAACATATATTAACTATTACACAAATAAAAATATTTGTAACAGAGTCTCCACTTAACTTAAGAAGTTGATAATTCCTTCTTCTTTAGAAAAGATCAATTTCGAAGGCACATCACCTTCGTCTTCAGTTTACAACGGAAGGCGATGTGCCTTCAAATTCGATCTTTTCTAAAGAAGAAGGAATTATCAACTTCTTAAGTGGAGACTCTGTTACAAATATTTTTATTTGTGTAATATTTGTTGCTTCACTGTGACTAGCTTCATTTTCTGTGTGATACATTAACTAATTTTCTTAAATCAAAAGTTTACTATGACATGGAGAAATTTCTGAATGATAATGATATTGTAATTGACCTACAGTAACTTCTTATCAATGTATTTGTATTACAATCATCTTTATGTATTATTTTAACACTTTAACTGTTATTACTTGTAATTGCATTTATTGTCTTTATTTATTTTTAACTGGACTATGATCTTAAACAAGTTTTCAATTGTGTATACTATTGTACTTGTTATAAAGAGCAATAAAATTGAATTGAATTAAAATGCCAATTCAATGAATGGATACATCCTGGTTCTCCTCGTCCAAAGAAATAAATGTTACATAGTATGTAACTATTCCAAAGTTTCTGTTATCATAGAGGCAATAATTAATGGCAATGTAAAGATTTTGGAGAGCAATTTTTCATAATTTTGTTTCGTGCCACCCCACTACAGTACACTGCAATCACCTTGTGTTGCCAACGATTAAGACTGCAGTTGCACTTTTAAAGTTTGATATTCAGTGACTCTACCTTCACTAGCCTTTTACACTGAAAAGCAACATTTCCTGTTCACTATAAATAATGTTTAATGTTACGCTGTACCACCAACAATGACGGTAGATGTTGCCTACTGCTGCATGTTCCTGAAAAACCATCTTCATCCAGCATTCAGGCTAAAGCGACTACATTTCATGGAACAGCACCCCATCATTCTTCATGACAACACAAGATACCACACCACCGCTGCTGTCCAGGACCTCTCGCGATGCTGGCAATGGGTGATTATAGAACTTCCACCGTACTCACCCGATATAAGTCCTGTGATTATCATCACTTTGCCAAAATGAAAGAACCACTATGAGGGATCTGGTACAATACCAGAGATGAAATTATCCAGGAAATAGGATGTCACTAAGGGACATCAACAGAAATAGATGCACAGATGATATACAACGCCTTCGGAACATTTGGAAAATGTCATAAATAACGGAGGCAATTATAATGAAGGTAACTATAAGTACTCCTGTCAATAAAGACATCTCAGAAAACACAAAAATAGTTATAATTACTTTTTATCCAACCCTTGTATTAATCATTAGTTAAATTCAAAACCAATTCTCAAGATTATCTTAACAACTTGACACTCATTGCTCTAATAATGAAGAGATGCCAAGCTCTATCATTAGCTACTATAACTCCCTTCAAATTATGCACACATCTGAGCTGAATAAACTGTATAATTTCTGAGCACAATTATTTAATAATTCACTTCAAAACCAAAATTGAAACAAATACAGGACAAAAATTCATTACCTTTGGTCCAGTCTCTCACATTGCACAATCAGTATCTTAAAAATATTTACATCACAAATGTGAAATGTAATACATTATACGCTAGTAACATATAATACAAACAATAATGGCAAAGCATAAAAATGGCTTTAACTGATTCAACAAACAAGATAGAAAATCTCAAAAAAAACTGCCAATTGTAACACCACATGCATCTTGTTTCTCAGAGCACTGTCCTTGATGATTCTAAGGAACGAAATTGAAGTTCAGGCTAGTTTTTTATTTACTTTCTATGGATTAATGGTCATTATATCCAATGTAATACACAGATCCAGGACAATTTCCATTTTGCAATAACTGTATATATTTATCTCTCAAATTAATACAAGGAGAGCAAAACAAATAAAGGTGAGGCACTTAAAAGAGTCAAAAAACATGTATTATTTGAAAAATATACCTTTTAACTATTAATATATTTCCTCCAGAGATAAAATGTTAGTTTCCATTTCTATAAATACATTTTGATTGCTAACAAGTTTGAATGCACTCAACTAGTTCAATCCAATGCCCATAAAAATTGTAAAAAAGTTCCAGACAGAAGGCTTTAAACTTTACGAAAGATGCTAATGTGTTTCCTGACCAAATCTTGAATTGACTATGGCCTTATGATTGATAAAACATGCCATTTTAGTCAAAGAAGAATATCATCTTGCCTTTGCTGATAGTTGTGCAGCATTTTTTGGGAGAGGGAGAAGGACAGATAATTAATTGCTTATTGTATTTGAAACTACTGAAGAGGAGCTTTATTATGTGCTTGCATTCATTACTTTTTAGCAACATTGAAATAGATTTGATTTGCACTGGGTGAGTTTATTGTGTCGCTTGGTAACATAGTGAATTTATTAATACTTCTAAATCTTCTACAAGAATAAAATTTATCAGTCATTGTAACAGGCCTTGTAACACTCTAACCTTGATCATTTTCAAGGTAATAAACAGACACGGGAATTCTTAAGCAACTGACATCAAGTTATAACATTTTCACTACAAACAATGTAAACAACAGCGGATATGGGTTACTGACAGACAATTTGACCAATTAAACCAGGGAGACTAAAGTATCCAAGGGTGTTTCCAGTAGGACAATACCTTATTACTTTACCCCCTTTGGGCAGAAGTGCATATACCACTTATTTGCATCAACCTCATAGGAAAGACTGCCGAAAAATCTTGATAAGGCTGCTGTTGATCTAGCACACCATGCTATTACTCGACTGAGCATAGAGGCGTATTGACCTTCAGGTGACCAGCGCTGTGATCGTCCTTTATCGGGTCTTATCTGGTCGATTAGAAGAGTGAAATATTAGTAAGTTGACATACAGTAAGTTATGTTGATTAGAAGCTGAGTGTGTCAAATAGAGCGATTGGAAGTTGCATGTGTCTATATGATATGTTTTCTCGCACCTGTCGATGTATGACACATTGCTGTCCAGAAGACATGATTATATCTGAACAGAATATACATACTATATGCGCAAGATTTCTTGAGCGTTTGGGTCCCAAGTTCTCATTCGGTAGGTTTCGCCTATTTCTGTAAACACAGATGACAACTTTGAAACAGGAAATGTGCTACACTCTGTGACATCTAGTGGCTAATATGCTACGCTTTCACACGTATGTCATTTCATTTTGAGCAATTATGAGGTTAATTATTAGCTAACCAGTTTACAGCAAATCTAAAAGCAAGACTATGTTGTCAGTGTTATGGCTCTCAAAAGGGGACACACTATTTTTCGTCTACCTCTGTAAAACTGTGATCTGAATGCAACTGAGCTGAGGTGGGCAAAAATAAAGAATGTTTACAAAGTACGCAATGTTAACGAGAGCCACAAATCTGCGGAAACTTGCTATAGAAGCGACAGATTGGGAAGGATATGATAAGAAGATCCAAGAGCTGGAAATGCAATAGTGGATAAACGATGATGTAATAGAAAATGCAATTGGTGAAATTATTAACACATTAGAGGATACAAGCGATGAAAGTGACGCAGTAGACTTGGAAATCAAAGAATCACAAAGCGAGGAGTGTTTATAGCCGTTATAATATTTGTTTAATACTTTTATGTGTTTTATAACAGTAAATATATAAGCATACAGCATATCGGATGGAGTTCAATTGTTTGTTGCCACATCTCTAAACGATGATGTAATAGAAAATGCAATTGGTGAAATTATTAACACATTAGAGGATACAAGCGATGAAAGTGACGCAGTAGACTTGGAAATCGAAGAATCACAAAGCGAGGAATGTTTATAGCTGTTATAATATTTGTTTAATACTTTTATGTGTTTTATAACAGTAAATATATAAGCATACAGCATATCGGATGGAGTTCAATTGTTTGTTGCCACATCTCATACCTTCGGCATATATCTTTGCTTATCTTATCACAATTTGGCTGAATTATGTTTTTCTAGGTTGACCACACTGCAGAAACAAAAGCATGTTAGCTCTTTTCTTCCCCTCTGCCCACACTACATCGTAAATCCAGTGCTCAAGAAATCTTGCGCAAATAGTACTCTGGACTCACCATGTATGTACGATAAGCTGAGGTAAACATCTCTGTGTTGTGAATTTTTTCCGATATGCCTTCTAGCTTTGCCATGTAGTATTAGCTCTGCAGCCTAGTACCCACGACTTTTTAAGCATCCCTCAACCCTGTCAGGGTGGCCAGGCCAGCCAGACGTAACACAAGGTGTTGGGAATCACTGCCCCGTCAAGTCCAGCCCAAACTGAACAACTATTAGTGTCTATAAAATCCAAAAAACTGTAAGAGGAACAAGTGGTAGTTTTTAATCTGCAATGTTCCTGTCTGTAGTTCAGTAACAGTTCAGCCTTATTTGCTTGCTTTGGCTTTAATGCTTAAAACTTCCTATGTCTGTTCATTAATATTAAGTAATAATATGTTTAATCAAGTAATTTGAATGAAGCATGCTGCAAGTGAAAGTGAATACAATGCCGTATTTAGTAATTATTTTCAATGAAACCATGACAATGAAAGATCACCACATAAAACAAATAAAAACTCTCGAAAAGTTGGTTATCTGTGGTATTATCACAAAGAAAAGAAAAAGCTTACCACACAAACAGTTTAAGTTAATCACATCTCTTTGAACATACATGCACGAGGCGTTGAAGTATGCATGAAATTAATATTTTGCAGGATATTTTAGATAAATGCAGATGTTATTGAAATAGTTAATAAATTCATGCATTCGATTTATTGTGATTTGGGTAAAGAATGGAATTACTTTTAACACTAGTACACATTACTAGGCTAAAGGTAAATTATTAGCACACTGGAGGGCACTCCAAAAATGCAACTCTGTTCTCTTTGGGAAGCAAAAGAGGTAAGATACATCCCTTCTATGACTTTCACGTCCAAATCGGCATACAACCAGAAGTTTTGCTAAATAGGACAAGGGTCTTAGGACAGCCTGTGAGGAGGTTCATGAAAGATAGCAGGTTTGTATGATATGTATGTTTATTGGCATCTGATAAGGCAATAGATATTTTTATGAATCATAACAATATGCTTCATTGCTATGTTATTGGTATTTGAAGTTTTCATAATTTGATTTTTTTATTAGTTTAATTTTACTTCTTCTAAAAGTTCATAGATCATTATTCCACTTTTGCTAATGGTGCTTTACGACTCTGCACAGGCGTTCGAGCCAAATGACTGTAGTCAATGTCACCATCCTGATAGTCTTGATACCCTGATGAAAGCTGATTGGTTCTTTTTTGGTCTGGTGCTTCCTCATGCAGTGATATGTATACTGAAGTATCTCCTGTTTGCTCCGAATGTGCTGAAGCTGTTGATGAACTCTGATGCTGTGTGCTGCTTGTATTTTGTTTGTTTCCGTGCCAGAATGGTATTAAAGATGTTAAACTGCTTGCCTTTGGAAATGCAAAAAGCTTAGAGAAAGAAGATTCCCCGTGTTTCTGTTTACTTTTGTATTTTCTTCCTTTGTTTTGTGATGGTTTAGAAACGAATACTTCTGATTTATTCCCAGAATCAGGCCCAAGTGATCTAACTCCAGGTTTTAGAACTAAACGAGCTGTAGTAATAGAAGACTCTGGTGATATTGAATCATTTTCTGTAACTTCTTTATCTAATGGTATTTCCTTCACTGTGGGTGTTGGTGATGGAGAAGGTGATACACTGCTGCTTTTTTCATCTTCCTTTGGAAGCTCTAGAAGTTCAGTTGTATCCGTCCAAATTTCAGGTTCGGATTCAGATTTCTTAGGTGGTGATGGAGCAGGTGCTTTGTTATAACGCCCTGCTCTTATGTTACTTTGTGACAATGATCTGATGGGCATTTCCTCTGGAGAAAGGGATTCTACAGATCCATATGTGGAGCCATTTTCATTTGTCTCTTGTTCTACTTTTGTTTCATTGGCACTCCCATCAGGTACTGAAGTGAAAACTTCAACCTCAGCTTTAACAGCAGGTATACTTTCTGCGCCATGGTCTACATCTACAGCAACACCAGGAGTTTTAGTATCAGTAACAACATTATTGGTTTCTACAGCCAAACTGTCAGCTTGTTTGTCTTCTGTAACTTCATCTAAAGCTGTGGGAGAAGTTTCTTTTATTTCTACTGGAGTACATATTTCTACAGAATCAACTTGCTTATCAATTGTGGTCTCTTCTATGGTACATGATCTACTTTCGGAGCCATGATCTACTTTTACAGCAATATCAGGAGTTTTGGTATCAGTAACAGCATCATTTACGACATTATTGTCAGTTTGTTTGTCTTCTGTAACTTTATCCAAAACTGTGGAAGAAGTTATGACATTATTGTCAGTTTGTTTGTCTTCCGTAACTTTATCCAAAACTGTGGAAGAAGTTATGACATTATTGTCAGTTTGTTTGTCTTCTGTAACTTTATCCAAAACTGTAGAAGAAGTTTCTTTCATTTCTAGTGGAGTACATATTTCTGTAGAATCAACTGGCTTATCAATTGTGGTCTCTTGTTTGGAGTTCTCTAAAGATGATTCATTAAGTGATGAGGTGACCACAGTGGGTTTTGATTGGGACAAATTTTCTGCTACAGATGCTTCTAGTTGTTCCTTATTTTCAGGGCAATTTTCATTCTTATCATTGATTTGTTCAGTAGTTTTGTTCCCTTCTAAGGCTGATTCAACAGGTGATGTAAGAGGTGAAATAGAAAGCTCTGATGTAGGTGAATTTACAGTTTTGGAAACTTCTAGATGTTCATTATTTTCTAGACAGTCTTCACTTTTAATATCATTATTGGTTACCTTCTCACTGCAGCAAGTTTTGGAATCTGAAGCTGTATGCATCTGATCTGAAAACTTGTTTTCTGCAGCTTCTAGCACTTTGGTACATGAATTTTCCAAATCCTTCAAATTTGCTTCTAAATTTACTGCATTACTACTCAGAGATGGTGTTACAGAATTATTTGCATCTGAAACTGAATGTGGCAAAATCTGAGACTCGATTTCCTTACAAGAGGGAACCCTATTTGTTTCCATACATTTTTCTTCATTAATTTTAACAATTTCTGTTATACCCACACTAATAGTGGTCTCATCATAACTTGGTACAGAGCCTATACTGAGCTCTAATGAAGTACTGCTCAGCACCTCCGAAATATCTGTTTCAGCATCGTACAGTGGGAGTTCCTCATCTGGAGCCGAAATAAGCGAATCATCAGTATCTACAACATTTTCAACATATTTTTCGTTAACTCTGTATATTATGAATTGTTTCTGGTTTGTATTATGGAAAGGTGTTGTTGTATAAGCAGGAGGTGAAACAATGGGTAAAGAAGTTTGAAGTGGTGGGGAAGGGGCTAGATCATAGAAATACTCTTCTTGTTTTGAATTTTCTGCTTCATCACCTTCATCCACAAGTTCATTGCCCTTAAACAAAGTAAAAGGAAAAATAATGGTAAATTTTGAAGAACTGAGAAAAGAAATTAATAAAATTAAATTTTCAGTAAACTTCTTATTAAAGTAATAGTAAAGACTTTTAACCCTCTTGGTGCCACAAATAATACAACACTTTTCAAAATTGGATGGCGGCAGCTGGAGATCTGCATTCCTTCCTGTGCACATTGTTTTATAAACGTTAAACTGTTGTGAGGAAATGCAGCTAATAGAAGGCAACATTTAATGGATAAGTACACCTACGAGGGTGGGTCAAAACGTAATGCCTCCTATTTTTTTTTCCTTAAATAAGTAAGTTAATTGAAAACTTTGAATTTGGTGCAATTCCTCAAACCTTCTTCTCCAATCCCCTGCAGTAGTAACTTCGTAAGTCAACAGGTGGCAGCACTGCTTCCTCTTGCAAAATGGCTGACATCGACATTCGTATTAGACAGCGTTCTGGGATTGAATTTTTGACTGCGGAAGGTGAAATGCCAATTCGCATTCACAAAAGGCTAAAAAATGTGTATGGTGATGCAACGGTTGATGTCAGCACTGTTAGACAATGGGTTCGTCGCTGTAACGAAGCTGAAGGGCAAACACCATTGACAGATGAAAAGCAAAGCGGCAGGCCAGTGACTGCAGTGACTCCATGCAACATTCAGCGAGTCATAGACATCATTCGTGGTGATCGCCGGGTAACAACAGGTGAATTGTGTCACATTACCTCCCTCAGTAAAGGCAGTGTGATGATGATTATTCAACAACTGGGTTACCCAAGTTTGTTCACATTGGGTACCCAGAATGTTAACTGTCCAAAACAAAGAAACAAGGAAAACAATAGCCTCCGAACACTTGCAGCGTTTCAATTTGGAGGGAGAGGAGTTTCTGGAAAAAATTGTTACTGGAGACGAAACATGGGTTCATTTTTTTGAACCTGAATCAAAGAGGCAGTCAATGGAATGGCATTACACAACGTCACCGCAGAAAAAAAATTCAAAACTCAGCGGTCGGAAGGGAAAGTTATGGCGACAGTGTTTTGGGATGCAGAGGGTGTGCTTATGATTGATTTTTTGGAGCAGGGATGCACAATAAATTCTATCCAATACGTCAAAACTCTCAAAAAGCTGAAAGTACGTCTTCGCCGAGTTCGTCCAACAAAAACTATGGCGGATGTTCTGCTTTTGCATGACAATGCAAGCCCACACACCAGCCGTTACACCAGTGCAGAAATTGAGAAATTGGGATGGCAAGTCTGACCTCACCCCCCATACAGCCCTGACCTGGCACCATCAGACTTCCATCTGTTCGGGTCACTAAAGGAAGCTCATCGTGGGATTCATTTTGAAGATGAGGAGGCTGTGAAAACGTCCATGTATCAATGACTTTGGAAGCAAGACCATGTGTTTTACCACACTGGAATACATACCCTAGTTAAAAGGTGGACCAAAACTGTGGAAAAGGACAGAGATTATCTTGAACAGTGACAAATTAGTCGTCAATGTTGTAGTTTTCAAGCTTTGTAAATTGGAATCAATTTTCTTGGCAATTAAAAGAGAAAAAAATAGGAGGCATTACTTTTTGACCCACCCTCGTATTTAATTTTTTTAAATGCAATTCATATATGTAATACCAGTTTATTATCTAAATGAGTGTGATGAAAACAATTAAATAATAATATTGCTATACAAATGTAGTAATTGCACCTTTGTAGAACTAAGAAGCTTGAAAATAAAAGATAAAGTTAACTATTTTTGCTTCCAAATTTCAGCAAAGCACTTAAGTCATATGTATTGATAGTATTGGAATTAATAATAGAAATATTTAGTGAAAATAAAATTAATTACTGTAAGATATTCAAAAGCTGAATCAAGGTTGCACTGCTACCTTGTGTGCAATTATGTCCAACATAGGGCATAGCAGATGATGAATGAAATGGTTGCAATGATGCTCAAATGAGCCCAGGGCTCACTGAGCTTAAAGTTACCTAACATTCACCTTCAGGATAACAGTAAACCCTGAAAAAACACCATATCCAGATAAGTCACCCTGACTGAGATTCAAACTCGGGACCTCTTGAATGTGAGGCTACATACCACAGATTGGTAGTGTTAGATTTGGTAGTGTTGACCAATACAGTCAACAAGTGAAGATGAGATGGCTGCCTACACAGAGAGAATTGTATTTAAATGCTGCATGAGTTAAATTGTAAGTAAATGTTAATGAATAGATAAATGGAAGTAAAGACAATAAGATTAAAATGAGAAACTTCAGCTATTAAATATGCTTGTATTACAAGTCTGCAACAATAAATATACACATTAATTGATAGTCGACATGAAAAATTCAATGCCATGGCCGGGATTTGAACCACGGATCTACTGGTTTCCGTCCAGTCACTCTTACCCATTTAGCTACCATGGCCAATTTGCCGTCATGACATTAAATTCTCTAACTGACTCATATTTCCCTGGTAAACCACTAGGGGCTCTCACATCCCAGATACACCATTTGTGGCGACTTACTACTGTAAGTACTTGAGTCCCAGGCTTCATCATTTAACTGTTATTATTTTAGTTAATTGATGGAATTAATCATTTCTTCACACTAGCCGTATATAGGGTAAAGTATTGGATTGATAGATTTGACATGAAAAATTCAATGCAATAAAAATTCAATGGCAGTAGTAAAACATTAAACATATTTTAAGCAGCTACAGCAGAAAATGCAAATAATGAATTGTCAATCAAGTTATGCTTTTTAATTTGTTTGAAAAGATAAACCAGGCAATAGTTCCCATTTCTGCATATTATATGTTTTGCAAGTAAATACAGGATATTGCCTGTGCGCAATTAGGTGTACCGCAGTCATATACTCCCTCTCTCTGTATGTTATTCCAGTACCTGCAGAGTGTGACATGTAGTTTGTGATAAAGGTTTTGAATACATAGAGCATAGTTCCATTCAGAAGTAACAGCATGAGATGCCTAGTGTCAGAGTTACCTTGCTGCACAATAAGCTTTGGCTACACACAGCTCAATGACTACAGAACTCCTATAAGAGTTTGGATGGGAGGTATTAAATCATCCACTATATAAACAAAACTTTGTTTCCTATTTCCACCTTACATCTCAAAAATGTCCTGTCCAGTCTGTGTCAGCATTTTCAAACTGACAAAGAGATTGAGCGGTTGTCATAAAGTGAATGAAATCCTGGCAAAATTTCTAGAGTACAGTAATATAAAAGTTTGTCCCATGGGATGAGAATGTCTAAATTCAGGTGGTATTTTTTTAAAAAAATAACTCAATACTTCTTGTATCTGATCCAGGAAATTTTCTTCTTCTTTAACTGCTCTCTTATACCATTAAGTCGTATCAGGATATTCTTCTTCCTCTTAACCCTTATGCCCATAGGTGGCGAGTTGAGGAATGAAATCACTGGATCAAACAGAGAGAGAGAGAGAGAATCCAGGATGGATGATCAATCTTGCCTGGTATGAGAGTGAGAGAAGTGGATGACAGAATGAGGACGAGATGAAATGATAGGAAAGATGGAGCAATTGGTGGAATGCTGGCGGGAAAACCAGAGGTCCTGAAGAAAATCTGCCCCAGCGCCATGTTGTCCACCTCAAATCTCACTTTGCAGTTGCCTGGGATCAAACCTGGGCCACCTTGGTGAGAGCCAAGAAGTCTAACCATTCAGCCACAGCATGGATGATCCAGGAAATCTCTTCATTAAATTTGTGTTAATGGAACCAGTGAAACTTTCTTTATGAATATACCTCCTATTTGCTTCACTCTTACTAGCTTCATTTACTCTATTTGTTTTCATTTTAAATGAAGAGATGCAGTTTAAAGTTAGGGTTAAAACTGTCCATTTCAAACCTACTAATGTTTTTATTCAGTATATTGGGGAACAGAATAGTGCTAGTACGAGGGTCCTTCAATAAATAACTGAACTAATATTTTAATTAACACATAATGGCTTTATTTCCTAACATTTACCTACATACTTTCAAATTATTCTCCCTCTGATGAAATACAATTATTCCAATGATTTAGCCATTGTTCAAAACACTCATTGAACCCATTTTTTGACAGTCTGTTCAGGATACCCATGACAACATTGTTCAATGCCTTGAAAATGGCGACCACGAAGCTCCTGTTTCACTTTAGCGAAGAGGTGAAAATCGCATGGTGCAAGATCCGGAGAATAAGGTGGATGTGGCATGATCTCAATGCCCATTTCTGTGATGATATCTTGAGTTGCACGAGCTCGATGAGCAGGGGCATTATCCTGATGCAAGATCCATCCTCTCCTTGTGAGATCTAGTTGCTTTTCGGTGATTTTTTCTTCAGTGGCCCCTTCAGTATGTCACAATAGTAAGCAGCAGTTACTGTGCGTTGATTAGTTACAACATGATCATACAGAATGCCCTGTTTGTCAAACAATATGAGATGCACGACCTTTCCTGCACTTTTCTGAACTTATGCTTTCTTAAGCGTAGGGCTCGATAAATGTTTCCACTGCGAACTCTCCTGTTCTGTTAACGGGTCGTAATGGTGCAACCAATTCTTATCACAAGTGATGATCTTACTTAGAAAGTCTGGCTCCCATCGTAACCTTCTGAGTCATTCTTGACACGTCATGATGTAGTGAGCCTTCTGTTCATCCTTCAGCACGTGTGGTACCCATTTCGCTGCAACTTGTCGACAGTCAAGATCATTGCAAATTATGTTGTCTATAGTTCCAACAGACAAATGCATTATGTCTGCAACTTTTTAAATTTTTATGCAACGATCTTCTTGCACAATTGCGTCAATTGTGTTAATGTTGACTTCCATTTTTGTTGTTACGGGTCTTCCAGTGCGTGGAGAATCTTGAAGGTCTTCATGACGCCCTTTGAAACATTTATACCACTCAAAGACTTGTGTTTCGCCTAAATCTTGGTCCTTGTATGCTTTCTGCATCATTTCAAAGGTTTCTGTAGGAGTTTTGTCTAACAGAACACAAAACTTTATTGATGCGTGTTGCTGCAATTTCAGTTCCATGTGGGTGCAATAAACACGACCTCACGTATCGGGCTCTAACTCCCAACTGATTGACTCTGCATGACTGGCACTCACAGCACTGCTGGAGGAAGGATTCACCTTTCCACCACTAGCAGCCACGGTGCTCCAGGGCAGTTTATTTAAATACAATCAAATTAGTTTGGTTATTTATTGAAGGACCCTCGTATTATTGTGCTGCTCAGTACATTACCATGGCTTTATCTTTGTTATTGAAAACATCACAGATAACACTGATTATTCTTGAAAGAGTGACGGGGGTACTGGCATGCTTCTCTGATAAATGATAAGCACCAATGAACACCTCACTTCAGTCAATGGAATGCACAGGAATCACAAATGACGGATAGGTGTTATGTCCATGTGAAGTAACAGTGCATTATCTGAGAGGTTTCTATTAACAAAGATAAAGCCAGGTAACGTTTTGAGCAGCACAATAATAACATACAACTTAGATGCTAAAATCACACTGTTTGCAGATGATACAAGTATCTTCAGGATAGCAGGAAAGGATGATGATAGCCCTCAGCAAAATATAACATATAACATATAACATATGTTTTAAATTGGTTTAAAGTCAATAAGTTGCTTGTAAATGAAGGAAAAACAATAGCACTAAATTTTCAGCATAAGGCTTGTAGGAAAATGGAAAACCCTTGCATTAGAACTGGCTCCAGATTGATAAATTTTGAACAGCAAACTAAATTCTTAGGACTATGGGTAGACAAATATTTAAGTTGGGACAAACATATAGAAAAGTTAGCAGAGAAGCTGAGCCGTGTTTGTTTTGTTTTACATCAGCTGAAGCCTCGAGTAGAATTTACTACACTCAGAACCTGTTACTTTGCTTACTTTCATTCACTAATATCATATGGACTACCATTGTGGGGAAATACTACAAATAGTAAGTTGATATTTAAGCTACAAAAGAAAGCATTACGAATTATGATTGGTATTCCAAAAATGGAAAGCTGCAGAAATCATTTCAGAGATTTGAATATCTTGACCCTACCAAGTTTATATATGAAACAGTTACTGATCTACATGAAGACTAATACTGCGAACTATGTCACAAATGCTAAAATACACACCCATAACACACGTAATAAAGACAAATTACACACCTATATTCATAAAACAAACCTATTTGAGACTTCTGTCAAATACATGGGTTTAAAGCTATACAACCACTTGTCAAATCAATTAAAAAACATAACCTCTATAAAAAAGTTTAAGACAGAGCTTCACAATTTCTTTAAAAAAAAATCAGTTTTACTCAGTAAATGAATACCTAGAATACAAATCAGGTAAAGCATAAATTAATCAGTTTGTTGTGCATAATTATACTAATGTATTCTATTTCTATTCTTGTTTCATGTGTCCGAGATTGGAAGACTCACCAATGAAGAATTTTAGCCGGCCAAAGCATTAAAATTAAGTGTAGTTGTGTAAATTATTTGAAACTTAAGATTGTAAATACCTCATTGATGAACTGTAAATGTTGTTAAATACTCTAACTATATTGACAATGCCTATAATTCTGTATGAATTCCTGTGGCTAATAAACATTGTATTGTATTGTATTGTATTGATTTCTACAACCATATCATATATTCTTTGCATAGCACAAGGTAACTTCACTGACTTTAAAATCACTGCTCATCCTGATAAATTAAACATACAGGTGTCTCCACAACAGCTAGAAATCAGTTGCTATGAGAAAGACTAATAGAGAGACATATTTTCAGTAAGTGGACTGAATTAAAAGCACATATAAATCTTTCAGACATACCTCTGCAGCAGGTCCCCTCTTGGCGACGACCCCTCCACGTGAGCTCTTGGTTCGCATTGATCGTGTAGACCCCACGGAGGCTGTCCTCACCAGAGGCTCCCTGCTCGCCGATAGACCTTCTGACTTTGTTGCTGGATGCCCAGCATACAGAGGCTCAGCACTAGAATACCCAGAACTAACATCCTCAGTAGATCGGATGTGGCTAAAGTAATTAGAAATATTAATAATTAGAAGCTCATGATTAAGTGGACAAGATCAACTGATTTATATCTGAAAATTGCACAAAAATTTAGCGGATAAAAAGAGATAAAATATATGATTTGGAATAAAAAGATTTACAATGGAATTAAATTTCCAAACGGATGGATTTATATCTTTAGACAGCCAACTACAAACCTATTATTTAAACTGCAACACATCAGTGTTTATCAAACCTCATAATTTTACAACTGAAAACTGAAATTCAAGATACATTAATGATCTGTCCACATTTTTAAATTAAAAAAATTTAAATAAAAAAGCTATCTCAAGTATACTAGTAATTTGCAGGTCACAGGTACATAATGCAAATGATTCACACCTGATTCTCTTCCATAAGAGAAGCAATATTTATTATTTAAAGTATAATACAAGGGGCGTCCAGAAAGTAAGTTTTGTTTTTCAATTTATCTCCGCTGCAGCACTGCGATTGCAATTCTGCACATGCACGGTAGACGCTCTGTATCAAGGAGAAGAAACGTGCGCCATTGTGAGATAACTGTCAGCCACGTACCCTTTGTTGTGCTTCTTTACAATGTTGGTGTTGATTGAAAATCCCACCGCTTGTGAAATCAGATCTGTGATTTGTTTTCTGAATGCTAGGAAAGTTAAACCAAATGAAATTTATTGGCAAATTTGCGATGTCAAAAGATGTTGTGTTTCTTCATGACAACGCATGACCACACACAGCAAATGTGATAAAAAACATCCTACAGGGGTTTGGCTGGGACATGTTTGACCACCCCCCATACAGCCCTGACCTCGCTCCTAGCGACTTTCATCTGTTTTTGCATCTCAAATCTTTCCTTGGCGGTCAACACTTCAACAATGACGAAGAGCTGAAAGAAAATGTTTCCAACTGGTTGAAGATACAGGCGGCAAACTTCTATGAAGAAGGTATACAAAAACTTGTGCCTCGCTATGACAAATGCCTGCAAAATTTCGGCAGTTATGTGGAAAAGTAGTTTAAGAGTTGTAGAATTTTGTGCAATAAATAATTTTTCTGTATGTGTACACAATTTAATTTTATTACCAAACAGAACTTACTTTCTGGACGTACCTCATATTTAAAATATTGAATTGAAGATCAGTACCCAACAGCTATATTTATATAACTGTGCCCATACAAATGTCAATTTTCATCAGCTTACCTCAGAGGTATACTAGGATCTCTGGGCCGCGAAGCGCCACGTTGCCTGACGTCAACATCAACTTCTGGAAAATACATCTCAACTCGACCAGAGCCAGAAGCAGATCGTCTAGGACTATACCCTCTTGATCTTAGCATTCGTGGATCTAGAAACATAATAGTTATATGAATTAGAACATTCTAAAGATAACGGCAAGATAAAAAATAAGCTGACTGTGTTCTGACACTCAAAAACAGCAAACTAACCCATAGTTCCGTCAGTCTCTTCTTCCAGTTCATCATCATCCTGGACATTTTTCAAGGCCTTACTGTTGCGATTAAGATCAGAATCTTTATCGGATGAAAGGTCACTCAGACTATAGCTTTTCCGCAGTTGATTTACTAGGCCTCCTCCACCCTTTAACAAAAGAAAAAGAAAAGTTTTAGTTACACAGAAGGTATTAAAAGCTATTTCTTTTATTAGTGCTTATAAAAATGTTAAACTTGTGTATGTTGTCGCAGTGGAATTATTTTTGTTTAACATGAATTATAAATCTGAGATCACTTCGGAAAGTGCAGATGAATTTCCTTTTCAAATATTTAGTGTTTGAAAGGGTAGATAGAGTCAGACTGAAAAATTCAATGCTATAGACAGGATTTGAACCATGAATCTTCCGGTCTACATCTCGCTGCTCTTAACCATTGAGCTACTATGCCCAATGTGCCAACATGACAGTAAATTCCTCAACTGCCTTGTGTTTTTCCCGTAAACCACTAGAAGTTCTCATAAACACATGAGACATCTATCTTAATGGCGACTTACTGTGCTCTAAGTACTTTAAGGTCTGGGCTTTATTGTTCGGACCCTTCATAACTTTTTATAATGCGTCCTACACACAGCTAGTGTGAAAGAACATTAATTTCCATTATATGTATCTAATAGTGGCCTGAAATATAAAGTACTTACAGCACAGTGAGTCACCATTAAGGTAGTTGTCTCATGTGTTTATGAGAACTCCTAGTGGCTTACCGGGAAAACATGAGTTAGTTGGAGAATTTAAGGTCATTCTGGCACGTTGGGCATAGTAGCTCAATGGTTAAGAGCAGCCAGTCACACACCGGAAGATCCGTGGTTCAAATCCCGGCTATGGAACTGAATTTTTCAGTTTGACTCTACCATTTCATAGTGCGTCCTACACATGGCTAGTGTAAAAGGACAGTTACTTTCCATTTTAATGTTTATTTGTTACTGCTATATTTGCAATAATACAAACTAATTAATCTTCTCTGATATTACTTACCATTGTGTGAATATTACTTGAACTAGAGAAGAAAAGAGGAAGTAGGTACTTAACATCAATACCAGGATTATTCTATATATTCCCTTGAAATTAAGCAACTTTATTAGATATTTTGATCCTATTCTGATACCCATATTATTTAAATAACACACCTCTAAAAGTTGCTTTTCATAATTTTGCAGTAAGGTATAGTTTAACTTTCTCTGCTACTTACCTACAATAGGTAGAAGTATTGCATTCTAACTAAAAATGCAGTACTGAGATTTCATCAGAAACGCATGTTTTGAAACTTTGAAAATTAAAAAAAAAGCATTTTTAGAAAAAGACCCTTAAAATTTGAAATGGCACTCTGGAATTAGCTTGTGAAGTAATGTAATACTTAAAAATGATGCAATGAGACAACTTAGACACTCTGTATTTCACACAGCACAAATTTTCTTTCAATGTATTTCACCACCACTTGAAGGCATTATCAAAAAGTCAACTGGCTAGAATTTTGGTGCTCCAATTGATGATGGTTCTCCAGAGACAAGACATCTGGGCGGAGATTCAATGAGGCTGAGTAAAATAATTTCTTCTGATCATATGTCAAAATTCATTAAATGTATTAAATATTACAAATAGAAGCATTATTAACAGTGAAGTTTTCATCATGTTGAAGTTTTGTTGAGTCACTAAACTGCTGAGGAAGAGGGCGAATGTCCTGGAAAAGCGTTTTTAAAAATAATAAGTGAAGGTGAGTGTAAACAAGTGTGACTCAACAAAACTTCAACATTCATTAAATGTGTTTTGAATATCTTTACATAAAGAAAGGATAGAGCAAGACTGAAAAATTTAATGCCATAGCTGGGATTTGAACCACGGATCTTCTATCTCCGTCCAGACGCTCTAAACCATTGAACTACTATGGCCAACATGCCAACTGACTCGTATTTTTTCCGGTAAACCACTAGGAGTTCTCATAAACACATGAGACAACTACCTTAATGGTGACTTACTATGCTATAAGTACTTTACGGCCCGGGCTTTATAGTTTGAACCCTTATTAGGTACAATTAATGGAAATTAATTGTTCTTTCACACTAGCCGTGTGTAGGATGCACTAAGAAAGGTTAGAGCCAGACTAAAAAATTCAATGCCATAGCCGGGATATGAACCACGGATCTTCTGGTCTCGGTCCAGCTGCTCTAAGCCATTGAGCTACTATGGCCAACGTGCCAACACGACATTAAATTCTCCAATAGACGGAGACCAGAAGATCTGTGGTTCAAATGCCGGCTATGGCATTGAATTCTTGTCTGGCTCTAACCCTTTCATAGTGCGTCCTACACATGGCTAGTGTGAAAGAGCAATTAATTTACATTAATTGTGCCTAATAGTGGTCCGAACTATAAAAAGTACTTACAGCATAGTAAGTCGCCATTAAGGTAGTTGTCTTGTGTGGTTATGAAAACTCCTAGTGGTTTACCGGGAAAAACACGAGTCAGTACATGAAATGAAATTATAATTTGGGAAGGAAATGCTCTATGCCAGACTTTAGGATACCTCCCCAGCATTTGCCAACTATGAGCACTGAAGAAAATCTGGAAGAAAGCTCAAATCCCAGAAAGCAGTTCTAGTGGAATTTAAACCGCAGTCCTCCCATTCACAAGTCAGTACTATAGTGATGATCTCGTCTAACACCTCTGATTTGAGTACACCTAAATTATACTGTTACTCCCTCCAAATCCATATAATTGTGACTACCCTTTTCTCCCACTTCTGTGTGAAATGTAGTCCTAAATTAGTTTTCTGGAGAAAAAAGTCTCCTAGGCTCTTTTAACTTGAGATAAATTTTGGTCCTTAATGCTATATACAAGGGGCGTCCAGAAAGTAAGTTTTGTTTCACTTCATATCCGCTGCAGCGCTGCGATCGCAGTTCCGCACATACATGGCAGACGCTCTGTATCAAGGGGAAGAAACGAGCGCCATTGTAAGATCGCTATCAGCCACATATGCTTTGTTGTGCTTGTTTACAATGTTGGTGTTGATTGAAAATCCCGCCATTTGTGAAATCAGATCTGTGATTCGTTTTCTGAATGCTAGGATTGCGCCGAGGAATGCTGTCAAAAGGTGTTGTATTTCTTCACGACAACACACGACCACACACTGCAAATGTGACAAAAAACATCCAACAGGGATCTGGCTGGAACGTCTTTGACCACCCCCTGTACAGCCCCGACCTCGCTCCTAGCGACTTTCATCTGTTTTTGCATCTAAAATCTTTCCTTGGCGGTCAACACTTCAACAATGACGAAGAGCTGAAAGAAAATGTTTCCAACTGGTTGAAGACACAGGCGGCAAACTTCTACGAAGAAGGTATACAAAAACTTGTGCCTCGCTACGACAAATACCTGCAAAATTTCGGCAGTTATGTGGAAAAGTAGTTTAAGAGTTGTAGAATTTTGTGCAATAAATAATTTTTCTGTATGTGTACACAATTTAATTTTATTACCAAACAGAACTTACTTTCTGGACGTACCTCGTAGTTAACAGTTTTATTAAACTTTGGTATATTTAGATTATTAAATAAAGATTAAAATGTTGCTTTTTTTTTTTTCCAAGTGTAAAATTGAAGTTCACTATGAAGACCTTCATCATTAGTGCAGGCCTGGCACCGTCACAAAGCATTGCATGACATCGATCAAAGGACTCCTGAACTCATACAAAAGTGTTGTGTAAGTGTGACATCCCATTTATTAACGGCATCCTTGGTAGCATACTGATCAGAATTTCAAACCTAGTTGGTCACTATCATTGAAATCATCCTTTCCAGTCATGGTTCAATAGTTTAGTCAGCTAACTACAAGTTCTAGTAGTAGTTATGCTGCTACATCTGAAAAATCACTTTTCATAGAAAATATATGAAGAGGGGTGAAGATGTTAATATCTCTCATCTTCAGGACTTTCAAACTGAGGGAGCATCATTAAAAAAATGAAATGCTTTGATAACTCAGGGTCGTGCCATGGCTCAGTGATTAAGACTACTTGGCTCTCACAAAGGTGCCTAAGATTTGATCCCAGGTGACCACAAAGTGAGATTTGTGGTGGACAACATGGCACTGGGGCAGTTTTTTCTCTGGGTCCTCTAGTTTCCCCCACCAGCATTCCACCAATTGTTCCATCATCTTTCCTATCATTTCATCTCACCCTCATTCTGTCATCCACTTCCCTCACTGTCATACCAGGCACTGGGCTGATCATCCATCCTGGATCCTCTCTCACTGATCCAAAGATTCCATTCCTCAACCTGCTGCCTATGTGGTTTAGTGGAACAACACCCTGACACCAAATACTGGTATCAGTTAAAGAAGAAGAAAAGTCACATTTTTTTGTTCAATTCTGAGTTCTTCTAAGTATTTCCTCATTAAATAAACTAAATACAAAGTATGAAATCCTTAATTAGGAACTCTACCTTAGAATTTATCAAATAATACATTTATTGCAACCAAATAGCCATTTAATTACAATTTCAGTTAGTTATACCTTGTGTTTTGCATAATCACAAGTTTTTATTTATGGGTGCCTTGTAATTGCTGTGGTTTTCAAGTCCCATTATACATTCAGCAAGAAAGACTTTAATTTTGCTCAGAGGCCACTTATCAGGCTTGAGGTTCTTTATTCTATTGTAAATCTACATCATGGAACCATTTGCTGCACTTCCTTTATGAACAAAGTCATGCTAAAAAATTTTATGTCTCCAAAACAGTCCATCGCCTTCGACCAGTATAAACCTGCATACTTGGAAACTTGCTACTACAATTGATTTATCATATTCCAGACTTACCAAAACATCAAAATTATAAACATCTAGGATTTAAACTATATAACAGTTTAACAATGTATATCAATTATTAATTTATAGATGAGTCGTATTTATTACACATCTGCTTCACTTACGTACCTATTTTGAGGACATGTTTTGCAAATCATCGTTTGCATCTTCGGTTCTTATGTGACTAAAGCTTGATCCAGTGGTGTGGGTAATTCTGGAGTTGCTGCTGCCATCTGTTGATTTAGTGATGCAAACGATGATTTGCGAAACATGTCCTCAAAATAGGTATACATAAGTGAAGCAGATGTGTAATAAATACGACTCATCTATAAATTAATTATTTCGCTTCACTATGGTGTTCCAATACAGTTAAATCTCGATATGATGTATATCAGGTCACTTTCAGTGAATAAATATAATTCTTCTTTAGATAAATGGTTTAAAGACGAGGCTTTGTATTCAGTTGTCAAAGAAATGAACATATTGTAAATATATGTGTGCACGCACACGTGCGCATGTGTGTGAGATATTAAGATTGTAATTGTGTGTAAATTATTAAAATAGCAACTATATTGTAAACAATTATTGAAAATATCAATATTGTTACCCAAGCGATAAGCTCTACGGTGCCGATCAATAAATGCAGGCGAGAGAGAGTAGAGGGAGGGGAGACCACGGAGGTAGCTGAGTCTTTGTTTCCCCCTTCTCCTGCCGCCCGAAGGAGGACGAAGCATCGAGAATGTTTTCCCCCTCCATAAAAAGGAATTCTCGAGAAACTTCGGGCCGCTGATCAATATAGGAGAGGCGACCATCAGTTGAGTTGAGTGAGTCATGGCGAGAGTGTGTAAGGAGTGCCCAGTGTACGTGGACAGACGAACTGGCGAAATTGTAATTGTGTACATTACAAAATTCTATGTAATTGTGACATTGGAATAAGGTGGAAATAAAGAACATTTTTGAGTGGTGTAATTGGACTTTTTATTTCACGAACCCACAAAGTCACAATATTGTTAGTAGTTTAACAAATTAGTATACTTGTATGCTTGACGAGACCTATTGCCTTGTCAATAAACTCCATTCTATTTTGTACACCAACAGACTATGACGGATGGGGGGGGGGGGGTGATTTATTATCTTCAACATTTCTGTCTTTAAGATCAGTAACAATTCAACTTTGTTTCCTTTCCTCCTGGTTTTAATGCTTAGACGTGAGTGATGAACCTACATTTTCTAACACATCAACTTTATCATTTTTTAAAAAGTCCAAAAAAGTTAAGCAAAAAATAAAACATGTCCAAATTTTGCAATGTCTTATGTTAGCACTGACATGATTACTGCCAAAAGAAAAAGCAAATGAAATAAGTTTAAATTACCTTACTACTTCGTGGAAATAGCTACTTTTACCATTTCAAATGATTGACAAGATAGGGAAACACCTAATCAAGCAGATTGTGTTGCTAGAGATGGAATAAATAACAAGTACTTTATTATAAACGTTCTCTTAAAATGAACTAGATAAATTTCATCACTGTGGAGGCAATGTATTCCAAATGCTCATTTTTCCTTCATGATATTGGTATAGGCAGGCAGAATTGTGCTCGCCCCTCGCCCAGATTCAATCCCAGGGAACCTTATATGGTATTTGCAGTGATCGAAGCGGTGTTTTCAATCTCATTCCAGGTATCAGTCTGATCTTCCTGTCCTAATGTTCTCTTGGACCCAGAGTTCCTCTGCTTCTCAATAGGCATGTGACCCCAGGCATCCCCAAGTCCTAGGTGTTCTCCATGAGAGGAGGGTACAATGGAAATGGTACTCGTATGATGTGTAATTTTAGAATAAAGTTAAGAGATCCCCTTTATGGAATCCTGGATCCTCCTTACTTAGGCTGTAATTCTTTTATATAGGGTCATTAAAACAGATTAATGTGTAAACAACTGAAGCAATGCAAATATTACAATAAAATATAATTTAAATTAAATTTAAAGGGAGTCAATTAAAGACACTAAACAACACTTTTAAATTTTTCCAGAACATGTTTCAGAGACTTTGCCTCTATCCTCAACTGGCCATCGACTAAGGATAGAGCAAAGTCTCTGAAACATGTTCCGAAAAAATTTAAAAGTGTTGTTTAGTGTCTTTAATCGACTCCCTTTAAATTTAATTTATCATAACAACACTGTTTTCAACACTTCCAAGAAAGGAATTGCAAACTATAATTTGTTACAGTTTTCTTAAAAAGATAAGTTTGTTCAGAAGGCTCTTTCCACTGCATGAGAAACTGAGTCACCGAGAAAATTGTGCCATTAGAGGCAGACTAAAATCCCTATCTTATAGTACATGCTGGAAACAGGTAATATATCTTATAAAAATGTTCTCAATCACTTGCTTAAGCTCAGCAGCAAAATCCTGTGATACCTTGCATGATATCAGTAGGTACTACTTAGCACAGAAGTGAATCGAGAAGATATTGACACATTGCTTCACTCACACTGTTTATTCACAAGACATGTTTCAAGAGCTTTTCATCAGCTGGTACTCGATTAGTGCAAGTTGTAGTGGTTTCCTCTTTCTTCGTATCGTCAATAGATGGCATGATGTACTTGTCAAAGGTGTCTGGTAGTGGAGTTTCAAAATTCATGACTCTTGACAATTTTTGATAATGAAGATTTTTTCCCATATGGAAAGGTTTATGGGGTGATTAACGTATTTTATTAGAGATGCTTCCAAGTTGATGTCATGTCTAGTATTCAAAAAATGAAAAGCCACTGCTGATTTTTCTGTTTCATCATTTTTAATATTTCTTATATGTTCTTTAGTTCTGATGTTAATATTTCTTTTTGTTTTTCCTATATAAATTTTAGAGCAAGTTTCACATTTGATCTCATAGATTCCTGGTTTTTCTTTGGTAGTGATTGAATTTTTGGGAGGGCCTTTTAACAAATTTCTGATATTACACCTATTACTACTACTTGCTACTTCCATTTCTCATATGTTGCCAAGCTGTATTATGTGCCCCCCATAAGCCCATATGCGGCAACATTTATTTCATTTAATGATTCAGTAGCTGTTGCAGTAACTAGTTGGAACCAATCATTTTACTATTCTTCATCTGTCAAGCAATTAAAAAATAGCCATAGAATAAGTTCCCAATATCTTTGACCTGTTTAAGAGCAGAAGGTCAAGATATCCAGCATCAACTATTAGGTAAGTATTTTAGTGTGTCTCTCACTGCACAGTTCAGGTGACTCTTGGTTCTCTTGCACAGCGGAGAGAGTCCACAGAACAGTTTACCATATAATTTAAAGACCCATTACTTCCTCTACTATTTATATACTGGAGCTGAAGGAAATACTATTCCATCCAAAAATATGAAATTGAAATGCACCTGCATAAAATTGGAACTCAAAAAATAAAAAAATAAAAATTGGATAAAAGCCAAACTAGTAATTAAATCCACCATTTCATTAGAATGCAAGAGGATTTTCACAAAAACAACTTGATTTTGAATAAATGTCAAAAGATTATTACTTGAGATGACATAAAATAAATATCTGGTCTTTTTGTAATTAGTCTGTGATTTCTTCATTCTCATTTAACTTAATGGGATTTTACATAAATGGGAAACCATAAGATAAAGAAAAAAAAATTACTCAATAAAAAATGTGTGTTTCTATTGCTCGGAGGTTAATAATAAAATCATTATCCTTAAAAAATCTCATTAAAATATGCAATTAGCCACTTTTTAAATATTTTTAATATAAATATTCTTCTTGGTATTCTTCTTTATATAGTTTTCCCTGAAGGGCATCATATGATAGTTAAAAATATGCATTATTTCTCTTTCTTTGGATAAGTACATTGTTTCCAAAATCTGATTGTGAAATGTACACCCGAATTTTGTTTCCAATTGTTGCATGTAACTATGTTCTGCTAATCTGAAAGCATCTTCAGTCAACTACTTACTGACTCAGATAATGAGGATAGGAAAGGAATAGTCAAGTTTTGTTTTCCTTGTTCTTAAAAATGACATTTTCCCTATTTTTAACAGCATTAAGTTTATTTAAACATTCGGAATATAAAACCTTAAAATCAGATTTCAAATGTTCATTGTGACATGGATTTCAGAAAGCTGAGCATCATTTGGGCTTAAGTTAATTGATGGAAACTACTCATTTCTTCCCACCAGCCATATACAGGCCAAGGTATTGGATTAATAGTCGACATGAAAAATTCACTGCTACGGCCGGGATTTGAACCACGGATCTACCAGTCTCCGTCCAGTCGCTCCCACCCATTGAGCCACCATGGCCAATTTGTTGTCATGACATTAAATTCTCCAACGGACTCATATTTTCCCGGTAAACACTAGGGACTCTCGTCATGACGGCAAATTGGCCATGCTGGCTCAATGGGTGGGAGTGACTGGACGGAGACTGGTAGATCTGTGGTTCAAATCCCGGCCATGGCATTGAATTTTTCATGTCGACTCTATCAATCATTTGGGTTATTTTATACACATTTCTTTAGTGCTGTTACAGAATTCCCAACTTGAATATTCCAAAACTATATTAAAAATGGAAGCAGTATTACGCTGTTACTACCACTTTAGCAGTATGAGTTGTATATACACTTAAACTACAACTGCATTTAGTATTACATTTTTTGTATCCTCTAGTCACCATCATTAAACTTTGTTAGTTTAGCTCCAGACAGCAATAGATGATTGTGCTGTTTTCCTCCCAAGCCTCCAGTTGCTATTGTGCCATATCCCTGCTGGAAATCCACAACTCTTCCAACGAAGTCTATTATGTGATCCTAAGATCAGTGTTTCGTGTGATCTGAGTACAACTAGTATAATTGGTCCTGTTTTCTTTCAAAAACTAATTCATGCTTCATGTTACCAAGCCTAAATTACAAAGCAATTGATAAATAAATGGAAAGCATATATCAAGACAATACTCTAGTTCTTACAGCATAAATTTTGTTGAATTAATAAGTTTTTGGAGAATAATCAGTGTACGAAGATGGCCTGCTTGATTCTCAGACCTCATATCCTGCAATTTTTAGTGTGGGAGAATTTAAAAGACAAAGTGTATAAATACAATCCCTAAACATTGCAAGAATGCAAAATAATAAACAGAAAGAAATAGGTAGAACTTTCTAAGAAGAGTTGCAACATGTGAATGATAATCTGCTTAGACACTGAAATTATCTTGGAACACAATGCAAACATTTACATATTCTTTTAACAGATAAGCAATGTGAGAGATTTAAAAAACTATTTGTAGTCGGTTTGTAACTCTGTCACATTTTTATTCTTTGAGGAACTAGTTTCGGTACCTGTTAGTTCTGTTTTCAACCTCAAAAGTCTGACTATCATCTGTTTTCATCTGCTGTCTTCTCTCTGGAGGTGGAACTATGAACTTCTTTATCAAATTCATAGCTTCACCACCAGAGAGAAGATGAACGACTTCCTGTATTTCTTTCTGAACTACGCAACCTCGAGGCCTGTAGGCAACGAGTTGAGGATAAGAGGTTCCCTGTGCAGAGAGATTCTAGGATGAGTGATCAGCCCATTGCCAGAAGTGAAAGTACGAGAGATGAGGTGGTAGGAAAGATGGAGAAATTGGTGGAATGCTGGCAGGGGAAACCAGAGGAACTGGAGAAAACCTGCCCCAGTGCCATGTTGAGCAGAGAGAAGATAGAAAATAACAACAGATGGTAGTCAGACTATCAAGGTTGAAATTGGAAGCAACAGCTTCCAAGACTAGTTCCTCAAAAAATAAAAATGTGACGTAGTGGAAGAAAATATTTATTTAAAAAAATAAACATCACGTAATGATTATGTGTGTTTAGTAAGTGACGTCAAAATTAATCTCAGAAATTATTTGTAATTGGTTTATTAATACTCGTCACTTACTTGTTTATATTAATGAGAGACTAGTTTCAAAGGCATTCACCTCCATTTTCAATCTCTTTCCAACTGGCATCTGTTGTTGTCTGCTCTCTCTCTCTCTCTGGTGGTGGAACTATGAACTTCTTTGTCAAATTATCTACTGGTGGGATTTCAAAGTTCATTACGCGATCCTTATTTTTCCAAAGAAACCCATTAAGGAAGCAACCACATTTACAAAAGAAAAAGAAAGCAACAGCATATTCAGTTCATTCACATATCACCCAAAAACATTTAATAAATTTAAAAAGATCTTCAAGGAACAAAATATCACCTTGGCACCTACTAAAAGACACTCAATTTTAAAATTGCTAAATTCAAAAACAAAAGATGAAATTCCATCAGTTAACAGATCCGGAATATACCAGATAAGTTGTAAGAATTGTGAAAAGTGCTACATAGGTCAAACTAAAAGAAATCTAAAAACCAGAGTCAAAGAGCACTTTAGAAACATCAGATTGAAACAAGAAGATAAGTCAGCAGTAGCTTTTCATTTTTGGAATGAAAACCATGACATTGATCCAAATCCAAAATTATTAAAAGGAGTGATAAACCAAAATAAATTGACATGGGAGAAAATATTCATATGGAAAAATAAGGATCACGTAATGAACTTTGAAATCTCACCAGTAGAAAATTTGACATAGAAGTTCATAGTTCCACTACCAGATAGAGAGCAGACAACAGATGCCAGTTGGAAAGAGATTGAAAATGGAGGCGAATGCCTTTGAACTAGTCTCTCATTAATATAAACAAGTGACGAGTATTAATAAACCAACTACAAATAATTATTAAATTTTAGATGAGTCGCATTTTTTACACATCTGCTTCACTTTCGTACCTATTTTGAGGACATGTTTCGCAAATCTTCGTTTGCATCTACGGCTCTTGTGCGACTGACGCTAGATCCAGCGGTGTGGGTAATTCTGGGGTTGTTGCTGCCATCTGTTGATTTAGTGATGAACTGAAATGTGGGATTCTCTTCTAGCGGGATTTCAAAGTTCATTAGTTGGTTTTTATGTTTTTCTATGTATATCCTCTCCCATATGACGAGTTCACTATGTTTTTGTACGTATTTTAGTAATTCTGTGCTATCTTCAATTTCATGATTTTCAGACCAGAAATGAGCTGCTATTGCGGACTTATCAATATTTTTGTATCTTAAGTGCCTGAAGTGTTCTTTCTTTCTAGTGCCTATGTTCCTTTTTGTCCTTCCTATGTAAATTTTTTCACAGTCTTTACACTTAATTTTGTAAATGCCTGACTTTTCCTCTGGTTTTATCTTATCAGTATTATTACTGTGAAGTAGGTTTTTAATGTTGTAATTGTTTTTTGGTGCCAATGTTATATTGTATTTCTTGAATATTTTTTGGAACTTTTTTGTGGCCCAGGGTTGGTAAGTAAATTTAGCAAATCTAGTTTCTTGTTTTATTGGTGTGAGAGCTGTGATCTCTTTTAATTTCTTTTGAAGTTTGAATAATTTTAGTTTTTTATCTACAAGGTTTTTTCCATATCCATTTTTAATTGCAGTTTTTAAGATTTGATGGTATTCGTTTTGATATTCTTGCTGGCTGAGAGGTAGATTTACTAATCTGTGTGTCAGACTGTTGATGGTTGCATGTTTGTGTGGAATTGGGTTGAAACTATTTGCTTTGATGTAATTATCTGTGTGTGTTGCTTTTCTATGAATGCCAAATTCTAGTTTTTCATTGCCTTTTTTGATTTTAAGGTCTAAAAAAGGTAGAGTACAGTCCTCTTCAGTTTCTACTGTGAATTGTATGCTGGGTTCTTGCAGGTTGAGTAGTTTCAAAGCATCATCTATTAGTTTGTAGGGCACTATTGCAAAGATGTCGTCTACGTATCTGTACCATGTTTTAAACATATGAGGGAAGGCTTTAGTAATATGTGTTTCGAAAAAGCTCATGTATAGATTGGCCAAAAATGGTGATAGCGGGCTTCCCATAGCTAGTCCTGAAATTTGTTTGTAATATTTTCCATCGAAGACAAAATAATTTTGATGTATACATAATTCAGTCATTGCCACATATTCTTCTATTGCATTGGCATCCAGGTTTATAGAATTTAGCCATTTTTTTAGTTGAATCAAAAGTTTGTCTAATGGAATGCTAGGGAAGAGGGAGCGGACATCAAAGGATACTAAAGTGTCATGAGGTTTTAGTTTAAGATTTTGAATTTTTTCTACCAGGTCTAAAGAGTTTTTTATACTCAGAGTATGGAATTGTGGAAAGGACTGAAATTTTTTGGTTAGCCATTTTGCCAGAAGGTAAGTAGGAGTGTTTATATTATTTACAATGGGTCTCATGGGTATGTTGGGTTTGTGTATTTTAGGCAAACCATATATTCTTGCAAGGGTAGGGTTGTCTGGTTTGATAGTTTTTTGTTCTGTAGTTGTTAAAATTTTACTATTAATGATGGTTTTTTGTACATCTTTTATGCATCGGTTGAGTGGATTAGAATCTATTTCCTGGAATTCTTTTTGTTGTAGTAACTCTAACATTTTTTCTTTGTATGTAGCTGTATCTAAGATTACTATTTTGTTCCCTTTATCAGCCCTTGAGAAGATTACATCCTTTTTCCTTAAAGATTTAATTATCTGAATTTGTTTCAAATGTTTTATTGGCTTTTTATTTATTAAGTTTTCCAATATAGGAGCTGATTTTTTTCTAATTATATTTTTGTCCATGGTTTCCAAGCCTTCTACTGCTAATTCTATGTCTGCAATGAATTCATCCGGGTTGCTGGAGTATGTTATACATGTTTTTAGGCCTTGGTTAAGTACATCTTTTTCTTCATAGGTACGAAAGTGAAGCAGATGTGTAAAAAATGCGACTCATCTAAAATTTAATAATTTTTCGCTTCACTGTGGTGTTCCAATACAGTTGAATCTCAACTACAAATAGTTTCTGAGATCATGTAATGAATTTTGACATACCGGCAATTGATTCTGTTTTTAGGTTTGTTTCATCTTCGGATGTTGGTGGTGCTGGGAACATGACATAGCAAAAGGAAAACATAGTAACCGAGATTTCCTTAACAACGGAGAGTGTTTCACTGATGACAAATGCAAAATGCCTTCGAAATCGATTTGAAAAAAGAAGAAAGAAGTTTTAACATCAACTTCTTAAGATAAGTGGATTATAAGTTGCAAATATTTTTATTTGTGTAATGTGACATAGTGTTAAAAACCAGCTACAAATAGTTTTCTTCAATTAATTTGGACATCACTGTTACTAAATACCTCTAATACTGTAAACTGTGGTGCAAGTTGGTTTCATGTTTTCATCCCATTTATTTTGATGACATAACACAGGGCTTAAGTGTTGGCAGTAGTGTGCCGCATGCTCATGATCCATCCAGGTACTACTAATAGCATTTGTGCTTAATTTGATGACTATTTATTTTTATAACAGTAGCGATTTTATGTTGTAGCAGTTTTAAAAATGCCGACTAGTTAAATAGTAATATGAAATTATAATACATTGAATACTGAGAGAGAACGATCTAACTAATACAGAATACTAAGCAATAATGACTCCTCCACTGAAAATATTCTTTATATCTACATTTAAATTTCTTAACAACTCATCAACAATCTTTCTTGAATATTATCTTATTTGATTATAGACAACAGGTAACATTTTTTTCTTACTGAAACTTGATGTTAAAGTTAGCCATGTAGATTATAAATGTTGGTTTTAATATTTTTTCTCATTATACCAGACAGACATGCAGAATTAAATATGCATATATAATTATATATATAAACAAAAAAGCAGAATAAATTGCTTAACATAACTGAACAACATTTATCAATTTTTACATAATTGCTTCAATTGCCATTACTCCTTAAATTTAATATTTTATCATCATTCATGTTTAACAAATTTAAATATTCCTTACATTTAACAATTTTACATTAACAATATTGTATTACATTAACGCTTTTAGGCATACAAGGGGCATCCAGAAAGTAAGTTCTGTTTCAATTTATCCCTGCTGCAGCGCTGCGATCGCAGTTCTGCACATGCGCGGTACACACTCTGTATCAAGGAGAAGAAACGTGCGCCATTGTGAGATCGCTGTCAGCCATGTATGCTTTGTTGTGTTTGTTTACAATATCGGTGTTGTATGAAAATGCCACTGCTTGTGAAATCAGATCTGTGATTCGTTTTCTAAATGCTGGAATTGCGCCACGCAATACAGAATAAGCGCCGAGGAATGCTGTCAAAAGGTGTTGTGTTTCTTCACGACAACGCACGACCACACACTGTAAATGCAATGAAAAACATCCTACAGGGATTTGGCTGGGATGTATTCGACCACTCCCCGTACAGCCCTGGCCTCGCCCCTAGTGACTCATCTGTTTTTGCATCTCAAATCTTTCCTTGGCTGTCAACACTTCAACAATGACGAAGAGCTGAAAGAAAATGTTTCCAACTGGTTGAAGACACAGGCGGCAAAGTTCTATGAAGAAGGTATCCAAAAACTTGTGCATCGCTATGACAAATGCCTGCAAAATTTCGGCAGTTCTGTGGAAAAGTATTTTAAGAGTTGTAGAATTTTGTACAATGTGTATGTGTACACAATTTAATTTTATTACCAAACAGAACTTACTTTCTGGACATACCTCGTATATAAAATGGTGTATGTGTACTGTACATTTTGTTTTCAAATATGGAAGGAGGATATGTTTCAATATGCCTAATGTTGAGTTCCTTCCTTACAAGATATGCTTTATAATAAATGAAATTCTTGATTTATTTTGTATGAAATCATTTGCCATAGGGAATATCAATTGTTTATAGATATTTTCTTCATAGTACATCTAAGTTCCTTACTCACTAACAAACTATGCTATCCATTAAATATTCAATTAATCCCACAACATTGGCTATTAACATTATGTATATAAGAATAAGAATATATTTCACATATTGTCTTGGGTAGTTTTCTTTATTAATGCATTTATTTTCTCATAACTATTACCTTTAATAACTAAGTTATTCATTCTTCCATAGCAATAATGCTAAGAAAAAAATAACTTTTTCTATTATTTATCTCCCATTAGTCATTTATTTTATAACATAATTTAACTCCTATTTGGAACACAGCCTTCTAGCATCAATGAGGAACTTCTATACAAGCTCACATTGCAGCTATATTCTTAGTCATTATATTCTAATATTTCCGTCAATAATATAATTATGTTTCATAGCAGAATTCAATTGTCTGTGGATTGCACTGAATACTTTAAACATAATTTGTATCCAATAATGTCTGTAAAAGTTCAATATTTTCTTTTAGAATTCTTAAATCACTAGTCATTTAATTTCTTTAAGCAACAATTTCCTATGTTTGTTTGGAAACCTTAATGATCTTTACTTACACAATAGAAATTATTTTAACTTGGTTCTTTTATATCTTAGTTCTATTATTTTCTGTTTTAAATAATATTACCCTGATGATTTTTGGTAATACCAAAGTATCATATTAATATGTTTTCATATTCAGCTGGCTGCTGTTTCCTTTAATAATTTTAGCGATTTATTTGATCTACATCCAAGATAAGTATAAAATTGTTGTTTAAATATTTGCATGCTTAAAATTGCTGGTTAATATGGAAATTAATGCAACATTTTTCAAATACTGAGTTTTAGTTTTATATTTTATCATCCAAAATTTCTACTGAGCAGGATGGTTCATGCAAATTCATCTGTGGCCCGCATTCGGGAGGCCCAGATTCAATTCCCATGACTGACCTACCTGACCCATATTTTTTTTTTTTTTTTTTTTTGGGGGGGGGGTTACTTGGGTCGTCAGGCGAATTGCTGGTTAGGTTAATTACATCCACCAAATTTCCACTCCCTACATTTCATCTCCATTATCATTTCACATCTCTCATCTGGTGGTCTCTTTCAGGTTAGAACTGCTGGCAAATGTCTTGGCAAGCATGGCAGGATGATATTGTCACCCGAACGTCGGGACTTCCTGTGGAGCCGGCTGGTGATGGGGCCGGACGTGAAGCATTCTGGCCACACCTACCCATTTGTCTCCTGTCACTAACTGAAGGGATGATTAGGAGAGGGATCGCGGGCCACTGTGCCGTCTCTTTCCCCTTCCCCTGAGTTCTCAAACATACAGGATATTTCATCTAATCCGGAACCTTCTAGATTGGCAAGCTGGTCCTATATAAGCAACGCGTCGGGCTGGAGGAAGTTCAGTTCTTGGCGAGCAGCGTGAGGAGCGTCCAGTGAGGGAACGGACTGTGTACGTGCATCGGAGGAGTGTACGTAACTGCGTGCAGTGGACCTGTGACAGATGAACTGGTGAATTGTAATTGTGTGCATTACGTAATTCTGTGTAATCGGCAAGTGTTCCAATTGTAATTTGGTGGTAATAAAGAACATTTTTGAGTGGTGCAATTGGACTTTTCATTTCACGAACCCACAAAGTCACAATATGCTCTCAGTGAACCATTTCCTCCTCTGGTGGATCAATTGTAGGTTTCCAAACCAGCTGCTGGGACAGCTTCCGAACCCAGCAGGGAGGAATGTCCATTGTCCTGGCCCACCAGGGCAGGTTTTCATCTAAGTAAAATGTAACCCTCCCTCTGCACAGTCATAGCTCCTTGGGAAGGCCATCCTCTGTCTCCTCTTGCCTCATCCTTCCTGCCAGGGATGCCCCACTTTGGTGCATAGGTACAATAGACCAAGACTAGTCGCAGTGCCAAATTTCTTCTGCCTGGAGAAGACATCATTAAGCTTAATGGATAGACAATTTAGTTAAAATCAATGTTTCATCAGAACATACGCCTGGCTGAAAATTACCACCTAATCCAAAATATCTTCTTCTTTAAATGATTTGAGTTTATGTTTGTGATGCTTTCATATTATTTTGACATTCAGAAACTGTAGCTAACACATGAAGTCTTTTATTGCTTTAAATAATCAGACCAGTGTATATTAACTCATTTTGCTGTTACTTTTTACAGATGTTTTTGAAATGAGATGCTGTTATATTAAGTAATTTATTACATGTGTGTAGAAGAAACTGTGCTATTACTCATTAAACTGAACACAAAGACTAAATATTGTGTTTAATAACACTGTAATTGTATATCTTGGATTTTCTTGTTGTTTTGCCTTTTATTTATTATAATCTTCATCTTTTCTTTTGGTCTTTTAGGTAATGTGATGATTGCTGTGTTAGTATTGTGTGTGGTAAGGTTTTTCTTTATTAATTTGGTGTTTTAAATGTCATCTGTTCTCTGATGTCCATTCCCTTCTCTTTGTCATAATTGAGAGGCTTGATGTGTGAAAATTTGTTTCTGCAGCAAGTGTTATAGATTACATGTGTGTGTTTACATTATTTACAATAATGTTTAATTATTTTTATTTCCCATCCTAATGCTTTCTTTACTTTTTGTTATAACATTACATCCACTCACTTTCTCTGCCAATTCTGTTCTCATACTATTCTCTATGCTAGTTTTACATTCTGTTACATCATTTCTAGATTTTTCGTATCTCTTCTTTAATGTCCTCTTACTCTTTATCATTTTAATTTTTATTTAATCTTTGTAAATTTTTCCAATTAATATTTATCTCTTTTATGACCTAAAATTTCTTCTTACCTTGCCTAATGTTCTGCACCAAATCTTTTATTTCTCTTCTTTTGCTATCTGCAACTTCTTTCCTATTTTCTCTCTCCTAAATTTTGTTCTAATTTTTTCCTACTGTGTTTTAAAATTCTTGTTTTCAATATAGCTTTAATTGTGCTATTTCTTTCCTCCACCTTCCATATTTTCTTTTCTAGTCTGATCTACTTTATGAATACATCATGTATTTATATAAATCTGTTAATAATAATTCTTCTCTTGGTATCTCATAGTTGCATTCTCTCCTCCTCTCTGGCTTACTGGATTTCCAAATTCTGACTGTTCCATTCCTGTGTCGCTATTTTCTCAATTCCTTATCACTTTCCTTACAATTTTATTTCTAAGTCAGCTTTCTGGAGTCTCATCCTTTTCTCTTCAAAAATTTGCTAAGATCTGTAATTCCATTGTCCGGTAATTGGTTGTTATTGCTGTCTTCTTTGCAATGTGCCATGGTTCTGGTATCATAATGTCTGCTTCTCAGTAATTCAAAGATTGCAGATATGCCTTCTTCTTCCATCTTGATTCGATGGTTTCTTGGTTTTCCAGAAGTATTCACTTAAATAATTTCATATTTTCTTCCCTTAACGAACCCCACATTTGAGGGCCAATTACAGTTGTTTTTAAATATGCTGTTTGTCATGGGTTCAAGTCTGTGGCACTGCTTCTGTTACACTACATTGTTGAATTCTGAGCTGGATGAGTTTTCTTGGAACAACGAAATCTCTTGTATTTATTATAGATGAGTCGTATTTATTACACATCAGCTTCACCTACATACCTATATTGAGGACATGTTTCGCGAACCATTGTTCGCATCGTCAGCTCATATTGCGACTAAAGCTTGATCCAGTGGTGTGGGTAGTTCTGGAGCCGTGCTGCCATCTGTTGATTTTGTGACGAATTTAAATGTGGAGTTATCTTCAGGTGGGATTTCGAAGTTCATTAATTGGTTTTTATGTTTTTCTATGTATATTCTCTCCCATATGACAAGTTCACTATGCTTAGTAATTTGGTGCTATCTTCAATTTCATGATTTTCAGACCACAAATGAGCTGATATTGCGAACTTATCGATATTTTTGTATCTTAGGTGCGTAAAATGTTCAACAGATGGCAGCAGCAACTCCAAAACTACCCACACCACTGGATCAAGCTTCAGTCGCATTAGAACCGATGATGCGAACAATGGTTCGCAAAACATGTCCTCAATATAGGTACGTAAGTGAAGCTGATGTGTATAAATGCCACTCATCTATAATATAATAATTATTTTGCTTCACTGTGGTGTTCCAATACAGTTAAATTTCGATCTTCTGTGGGATGGCTCGAGCATTTTCATCTGTGACCCGCATTCGGGAGGCCCAGGTTTGATTCCCTTGGTCAACCTACCTAACCCATTGGCTTTTTGGGAGGATTTCCCAGCTTGCCAGGTGAATGCTGGGTACATTAATTACATCTCCTGAATTTCATCTCCATTATCATTTCACATCATCTCTCATCCGTTGGTCGCTAGAAGTGTTAGCAGATGTCTCAACACTTTGGGTTGGATGCGCTTCGTCTTCTCTCGCTTCATCATTCTTCCCGGGGATGTCCCACTTGGGGCTTAGGTACAATAAACCACAGGTTTGTGCCGAATCCCCTCCACAGTAGTCCTGGTCCTGTCTTACATATCTGGAAACCTGTTACCTAGTTAAACAATATATTGAAGATATGACAGATTCCTGAATACTGAGAGAAAATAAATATTTTGTTTGTAAACAAATCCGGGATCATATCAGTGCTGATGGTATTCTGGATTTTTGTCCCGCAGTATTTGTTTTACATCCAGTAAATCAACTGACATGGACATGTCGCTTTTAAGCAAACATAAAAACCATCACTCTGGTTGAATTTAGAATCTGTGATCTGATTACTGAGACAGAATGATCTAATGGGTTCTGAATAATGAGGAATAATAACTTCTCTCCTAAAAATATTCTGTATAAATAATATATAATAAAATATTCCGTAAGATATGTATAAATCTTATTGGCAATTCCATCAGCTATTACTCTTGTTTATTATGTTTCTATGCCAATAGACAAAACGTAGCATTTCTTCTTTCATGACATTTTACATTAAGGTTGGTCATATAGACTTTAAGTAATTGTTATTTTAATATTTTTTCTCACTGTATCAAATTTAAGCAGATTAATATATATATATAATTAATAACAAACAATGACGCATAATTATATTAATCAATGGACATAACTGAATAACATGTCTTTTTTAACACATCAGGTAAGTTTCTATTATTATTACTTTCTTATAACTGCTTCAAATGTAAATGTACAAGTAATTCATACATAGCTGCAAAATCCAAAAGTATGTTTCCAAAATTAATTAACTGCAAGCACATTTTAAACTTTGCAAACAATTAGCACATTGACATATATAACATGTTGATCCTTAAATTCAAATTTCTCAAAAATCAAATGTTGCTCACATTCCAATATATGTACGACAGCAAAGGTATATTCCTATTTCAGTTCATAATTTATTCACATACCAAATAAAGCTTAAAATCTTATTTCATTAATGGCAATTTTAAAAATATACATAAGTTAACATGTTATGTAACATTCATATAACTTTGTCTAACAAATCATTTAATTTTATACAACTCCTACAAATCTTCCTTATAAGACCTTATGTTTCTATCTGTTTAATGTTAATTAAAGCAGAAACAGTTTAATTAGATATTTTGCTATAGGTACACATCAGAATACAGGAGGTTGAAGCAATAGCCAAATATTTAGAAAGTGAGACCATTTTATACTGGATTTGAAAGTTCATTACACAAGTGGAAACCTCTCTGGTGTTGGGTTACTACAACACAAGACAAAAGTTATAAATTATGCTATACAAAACTCCAACCATGAAATTACTGCTTCCCCTCCCTTCTATAGATAAAGGAAGCATTCTGTTTCTCTAAAACTTTGATTAGGTAATTTTATCTGATATACCAGGTGATTCACCTGTCCCTATTTATTTTTGAATTTATGTAATGTGCTAGGCGACATATGTGACTTATGCCTGTCTTGAATGTCTTCTAATGGATGATTTGCAGAACAGTTTATAGAGAAAAGGTAAACAACTAATTGAAACACATGAGAAACAACATAATTGTGCGAACAAAACGTATTTAAAAATTCAAGCGATAATGATATCTAAAAAAGGCTGATACCATACAAAAAGTAATCTGAAATAAACTGCATGCTTTAAACTAATCCATACATATGTATTTGTGCAATGAGTTTTCATATCTTAAGATTTACCAGTTGTTTCACAAATACAACTATTTGTAACAAAAACTTCACTTTTCTTAAGAAAATGATGTCAATTTTTCTTATTAATTGAGATCGATTTCACAACAAATTGTTTGCGTCGTCAGTCAACACACACTTCAATGACGACGCAAACAATTTGTTTGTGAAATCGATCTCAATTAATAAGAAAAATGACAAAAATAAGACCTGAAGCTTTCCTGGCGACGAATATGCCCACTTTCTTCTCGGGCAGCCAGCCAGGTGAACAGATCATTAGATATCAATGTTTTGGGAGTGTGCATCTCTCCCATCATCAGGATATTTATAAAATGTTATAACCACAAATGAAACACTGGATATAACACTAATATAAACAAAGACAAGACACTATCAAAATTCACATTACTGAACAAAAGACCGTTTTCAGTAAATTAAATGCCAGGTCAATTGGGTGATACGTGAATGAACTGAATATGCTGTTGTTTCACTCAAAGTATAAACTTGAAAGAAGCGTAGGGACAGTGAAGCACAAATTAGTATAAAAGTGAATCGAGAATATATTGACACACTGCTTCACTCAAACTGTTTATTCACAGGACATGTTTCAAGAGCTCTTGCTCCTATCCTCAGCTGATACTCGACTAGTGCAAGTTGTCTTTGTGTCCTTCAGGAGATTTTTTCTCTTTTTCTCCTGTAGGTTCTAGGGTGGTGGTTTCTTTTATTTTCTTAGCTTTGTTGAGTCTGTTAACAGTTTTGTCTACTAAATTTGGGTTGAAACCGTTGGATATAGCTACTTTTTTTATGTGTATGTATTCTTCTTGATAATCTTCTCTGTTTAGTGGAAAGTTGATTATCCGAAAGATTAAACTGTTGAAAATGGCATGTTGGTGTTGTTTTGGGTTGAAACTGTTGTTCTTAATGTAATTATCTGTGTGTGTCGGTTTCTTGTAGATACCAAAAGTGAGTTTGTTGTTCATTTTTTTGATCTTGATGTCCAAAAAGGGGAGCACACCATCCTCTTCTGTTTCCAATGTAAATTTTATAGCTGGATTTTGTATATTCAAAAGTTTAAGACCATCTTGTATGAGTTTTTTTAGGTACTATTGCAAAAATGTCGTCAACATAGCGATACCACACTTTGAAATAATTTGGAAAAGCTTTTGTGATATGTGTTTCAAAAGCACTCATGAATAAATCTGCCAAAAAGGGAGACAATGGGTTGCCCATAGCTAGGCAACCCTGCTGTTGTTTTCTTTTTCTTTTGTAAATGTGGTTGCTTCCTTAATGATTTTCATTAGTTTAGCTTTTCTAATTTTCTTCAACACCAAACTTTTGTTGTATCCATTTTCTTCTGCTATGTGTATTATTGCTTTTTGTTCTTTGAAATAATCTTCTTTTTCCATGGGTATGTTGACTAGTCTGTGTCTAAGGCTAATTATTATTGCATGTTTATGTGTAACTGGGTTGTAGCTATTATTTATTATGTAATTTTCTGAATGTGTTGGTTTCCTGTAAATTCCAAATTTTATTTTTGTGTTGTTCCTGATGATATTTAGATCCAAGAAAGAGATTTGTCCATTGATTTCCTTTTCTGTTGTGAATTTTATAGTCCTTTCTTGCAGACTGAGTCATTTTAATGCATAATCTAAATGTTTAGATGTTGTCAACATACTCAAAAACATTTAATAAATTTAAAAACATCTTCAAGGAACAAAATATCTTGGCACCTACTAATAGACACTCAATTTTAAAATTGCTAAATTCAAAAACAAAAGATGGAATCCCATCAGTTCACACATTCGGAATATACCAAATAAGTTGTAAGAATTGTGAAAAATGCTACATAGGTCAAACTAAAAGAAATCTAAAAACCAGAGTCAAAGAGCACTTTAGAAACATCAGATTGAAACAAGAAGATAAGTCAGCAGTAGCATTTCATTTTTGGAATGAAAATCATGACATTGATCCAAATCCAAAATTATTAAAAGGAGCGATAAACCAAAATAAATTAACATGGGAGAGCATATTCATATGGAAAAATAAGAATCGTGTAATGAACTTTGAAATCCCACCAGTAGATAAATTGACAAAAAAGTTCATAGTTCCACCACCAGAGAGAGAGAGAGAGAGAGAGAGAGAGAGAGAGAGAGCAGACAAAAACAGATGCCAGTTGGAAAGAGATTGAAAATGGGGGCAATTGCCTTTGAAACTAGTCTCTCATAATATAAAAAAACAGGCAAAGAAACCTCCAGAGCTGCAGATTTCGGAAAACTTATTTATTACGAAGAAACAGGACCTCTTGATGAATTTTGAAATTCCCGCCGTAGATGACAATGAACTTAACAGAACATTGGATGGCAGCATGACACCAAGCCAGATGCAGACACCAGATGCATCATCAGTCAACCACAGAACTGAGGATAGGGAAGAAGTTCCCAGAAACTAGTCTTCATTAAAAAAACTTAAAAGTGGAGAAAAGTATATACAAGAGTGACTCATTTGCCTAATTTTAGTATTGCAATAATAAATTACTGAAATCTATCGAGATGCCCCATCAAGTGATGACAGGTTCAGGTGGGAGTGAAATATCAAGAGCAGTTTACAAGAGGAAGCCTTGACAAAATTGTCTGTCTTTGAGATTTAGAAGAAGTCCTCTTAATTTTCTCTGCTACCCTATGTATAGCTGTGCTAAGCAAGTAATACACACCATTTACCATTATCGGGTAAAAGTTTATACTGACTTCACTAATTTCACTATGTATGCACCTGTGTCAGCCACAAAAAATAAAGATGTAATTATTTTTGGTACTTTCAGGCCATAACAAAAACATACTTTTTCACAGAATCTAAAAATTGTGGAGCAATTAATAGTTTCTAATGCCACACTTTACCTGGTCTGTCAATCTCCATTATATCAATGTCTAGCAATTAATAGTTTCTAATGCCACACTTTACCTGGTCTGTCAATCTCCATTATATCAATGTCTAGATCACTTCTGTCAATGGATACAATCATCTTTCCATGTACTTTTGCCCATATTTTGCTAATGGAGTTGTCTTAAAATTGTGATAGATAGTTATGATAAGCGTGGATTTCTTCTTACTTGCAAGTTGCATCATCCATACTGGCTTATTGCAATGCCACATGCCGCCAAACATTGAATTTCCTTTCAGCTGATACCTTTGTTTGGCACATCTTACAAAATGAACTTCTGCATCAGTAGAGAAAACATCTCTAAATTCAGATGCAATCTGTCTTAAATAAGATTTAGATGGCTTTATTTTAGGCATGGCTGAATGAAACTAGGAAAGACGATTTGAACAGAAAAATTCCCTCTCAGAAACCTCTGTGAATAACTAAATCTGTGACAGAAAATAATGAATAAATGCTCACCTATGAACTTGAACACGAGTGGCACATTGGAAACAAGACAATTGCTTGCTGTGACAATAATATGTGCAATATTGATAATAAATAAATTCCAAAACATACATTGTCAACTGATTTATCAAATATCCATATATTTTCTTAGACTAAAAATAAATGTTAAATAATTTAATTTTGGTTAATCTAATTTCCTGCAAAACAGAAAGAAAAACAGACCAGAAGTTAAAAAAAAAAAGAAAAAAAAACTGAACAAAATAACCTAAGACAAAACAGAACATATGAGGAAAAATGCCCAGTAAAATTAACATTTTTATAACCAAAGTTTTGCATTCAAGATCTTAATATTTAAGAGCAATGCGTACTATATAAGGAAAAACGGGTGATATCAAAATTTGGGCACTGATATCACTGTATAGTACGTTTTATATTTGAAAAGATTTACAGAATCAAAATTGTGCTAATTTCCACTAATAAAGTACTGTTTCTTTCTGATGGTAAAAGATATTGAATGTACCTATATGCTATCATTTGATTGTATATGACTAAAGGCTGTAAGTAAATGAGACGCTCAGAATAACAATGGCCTATCCCAACCAACATTGAATTTTGAGTAGTATCACCGCGCACAGCTGCCATCTGTAGATAAAGTATCAAACGAATTGGGATATGCCAAAGCTCTCATTTTCCACCTTTAAAATGTTAATGAAAACGAACACATCCTCAGTGTAAAAATGGCATATCCCAACTGCGAGTGTTTTATTTATTACCGGTACAAGTTCATGTCATTGTAGGGAATATGGCGCCATCTGCAGAAGTTATTCCTGAATCTCCAAAAAAAGAAAAGAAAAGAAACGAACAAAAGCCAATGGATGGGTAATAAACAGAAGAACGTGCAGAAATAACTGTAAATACCTTATCCAGGTAACTCACCCTGACCGAGATTTGAACTCGGGACCTCTTGAACGTGAGGCAGACACACTACCACCACACTACCGAGGCGGGCAGGAAGAGTTTGTTGACATACAGAATGCTATGACTTCAAACTTTGTAATTAGCAAACAAGATGTTGATGGTGCTCCTTTGCTTTTACTTAAGATTACATCCATTATTGTGGTTCATGATAATCCTGAGATTGTTGAATTTGGTTTATGTTATTCTAACTCTAAAGTGCATCAAAGGCTTAATTGTTGGAAATGAGGTAAAAGTTCACGTTTCATGGTTTAAGTACAGTGGACAGAGAAAGATAAAGATAGTTAAAGACAATGGCCTGATGAAATTACTGAAATAAATCTATAAATAAATCTATGATGATTTTTATAACAGTCTTCATCATCATGGTACTGATGACGAAAAATGTGAAAATTTGGAAACAGAGCTCGATTAGGTATTTCAAGATTTTAAATGATGGAAAAGTCTATTTGACACAATTTTTTCTGGTTTGTATACTTTTTGTTCTAATAAACAACACAAAGTCAGGAAAACTATCAATCACAATGGTTCAAGAACTTGTACATAAACTTGAAATCTCTTAATTTAAATACCCAGAAAATATCAAACCATAATGTTAACTACTTTCCATACTTTGGAAAAAAACATAAAATTGTATTTATGTCAAGGTGAACTTTGGTTGGGATATGCCGTTATTATTCTAAATGCCTCAATTCATATTAAGTTTTGTCTTTGATTAAGCACAAGAGGAATATTAAGTCATGTATAACACAGTGATTCATTCTCTATTTTACCCTTAATATTTTAATGGTAAAGTAACTACAAATTAGAGGATGCCACTGTGTGAAGTGGTAATTTTACAGGCTGAGACAGACCCTCAGCACTGTGCACACTACACATACAATGTACTTGGAAGTTGATTCCCCGTGGTTTAAAATTTGTGCATGATTAATAAAAAGCATACCTTGAATTTTCTTTGAACAATCTTTTGTACCCTTCATTTGCAATTAATTTTATACAACTGGAACATGAAACAGATAGGGCAAAATTTATAAAAATATATAACTCATCAAATATATAAAAGTATATCTAAGTTAATGTGCATTATTTTATTTTTTTTTTCCTTCATTTGAGGAAAATGTAATCATATTAGATATGCAAAGTAACATCTCATGTAACTAATTGTGTAAACTATTGAGTGTTGTTTCCACATTTTGTATGTAACCAAGTCTTAATAGTAATTTGAGATCATTTCTATAGCTGCTACCAACAAGACTATAGTGGATAGAAGAATAATATATTAAAGATACCTGCACAGTTATGAAACTATTATAACATCTTTTGTACTTAAGTTTTAAATTACTTAACGTTAATGTAAATTTATATTGAGAAATTAATCCTTAAAGAATTAACCCTTTTAAATACATTACTCCGGTATATGGGTGTTTTTAATTAATTAGAGTCAACTGCAAAATTCAATGCCACAGCCGGGATTTGAACCACGGATCTCCTGGTTTCCGTCCAGTCGCTCTAACCCTTTGAGCTACCATGGCCAACATGCTGATGCAACATTAAACTCTCCAATTGACTCATATTTTCCTGGTAAACCACCTTAGAGTTCTCATTCGAGATACACATTTGTGGCGACTTATTATTGTAAGTACTTAAATACCAGGATTTTTATCACTCTAATTAATTAAAAACACCTATATACCGGAGTAATGTATTTAAAAGGGTTAATTCTTTAAGGATTAATTCCTTAATATAAATTTACATTAAAAATACTCAGCGATAAAAATCCTGGTATTTAAGTACTTACAATAGTAAGTTGCCACAAATATGTATCTCGAATATGAAAACTATAAGGTGGTTTACCAGGAAAATATAATGAGTCAATTGGAGAGTTTAATGTCGCGTCGGCATGTTGGCCATGGTAGCTCAAAGGGTTAGAGCAACTGGACGGAAACCAAGAGATCCGTGGTTCAAATCCTGGCCGTGGCATTGAATTTTTAAGTTGTCTCTAATTTATTAATGATAACTGTTCTTCTGCACATCATGACTGAAGTTGGCAAGCTAAAGCCAAATAGGAGAATTCAATACCACTGTCAGGATCTGAACCATGGTTTTTCAGCTTTGTGTCATTGCTCTAATCACTGAGTTACCATGACAACATGCTGGTACAGCTTTAAACCACAAGACATTCTCGAAATCATTTTGAGATATTATACTAAAACATATACTTAAAATCTCATTAAGTAATTTAAGTCCTGGGCTTCGTTTCCATAAATATTAAAAGCAGAAGCATTATAAACATTGAAGTATTCTTCATTTTCGAGTTTGATTTATGAGTCACTATGTTTACACTCAACTTCACTTGTATAATTGAAACATTTTCAAGAACATTTGATCTCATCCTCAGCTGTTTGGTGACTAAATGAACATTCTTCTTCCTCCACTACTACGGTGCTCCAATCCCTCTGCCACCTGGTGTTAGGGGCACTAAGTTTTAATACTTAATTTAATGCCGGGATTTCAAAAACGTTAAAGTTATAAATTTCGAAATCTCAGCATTAGATGAAGTATTAAAACTTAGTGCCCCTAACACCAGATGGCAGAGGGACCGGAGCACCGTAGTAGTGGAGGAAGAAGAATGTTCATTTAATCACCAAACAGCTGAGAATGAGATCGAATGATCTTAAAAACATTTCAATAATACAACAACATAGTAAGTGAAGTTGAGTGTAAACATAGTGATTTGTTTACATAGTCCAATGAATAGATGGAAAAGATGAATCAGGTATAGAATTTAGTGTCATACCATTATGTTATGGAAGCTCAATGATTAGGAGTAATGGCAAGGAAAGTCAAAATACCTGCAATACAAATCCCCCTATAGCATCAAATCTTTTTCTCTCATTCTATATTTACAAATGAACTCCTTACATAAACCTTGAAAAATTGTGTGTTAAAACTGCACATAACTCAAATTAATCATCAAGATAATCTCATCAATTAGTAATTATTTATTTTCAAAGCCTTATAATTAAAACTGGTAGCTAAAGTTTCATTACACAGTGCTTCCATAACCATATTTTGAGAAAGAATTCTCTATGACAGGTTTAGCGCTTACCTTGTTATATGAGTCTTGAATTTGCTATGTACAAAGAAAAGAAAAAAAAAAGGATATGCAAGTACGGTGTTGATATTTACAAAGATCAATTGAAGCAGTTTCTTGTCAAGCCCCAAAAGAATCCAACACCAGAAGCCACAAGTTCTACTTGCTGAGCAACGCAAGCAACTGTGACATCAGCTTTTAAGCTAAAAGTCCTCTGAATATAGAATTTACTAACAATTCTAAAGAAAAGCGTGTTAATTTATTATTTTGTATTTCAGTAATATAAACAAAGGCGGTAACATAAATTTAGTCTCATGCAAGGATATAGAGTAAACACAGCAGGCACTTCTGTCTCTCTCTCCCCTTCTCTGTATGCCTCTATATTTAGGAAGGAAAGGAAGGAAAGGAAGGAAAGAAAAAGAAAATCAAAACAGAATATATAATTAAAATCATTCCAGAATTTACAAATAAATTAACTTGAAATTTATTACTTTCTATTATAAATTTAAAAGAAAAAATATTACAGGCAAATTAAAACACACACCAAACAAAACATTGAAACTAAACAAACATTAAACACAAATACCTTGGAATGCTGCATGTAACACTTTGCTAGATGTCATTACATTATGCAGATTTAAAAAACTTTAATAGTTAAAGCTAAGAATTGGCACTTAGCAAGTGCACTTTCATTCAACAGTTTTCTATTTTTTTCTTCATCTTTTAAGAAAGCAAAACATTAGTCATCTCTTTCTTCAGATTTACTCTTTACACTTATTTAGCTATAAGTGTCTTTAAACAATTAAAATATTAAATAAGACCTAAATTAAAAGGCACAACATTAAAGTATTAAATCATTCTAATAAAAGAATGTTAAAAGCTTCGCAAAAATAGTACTTTAAAGCTGTCTACTCTTAGTCAGTCTTTTCAATTTGAGCTCATTAAAAGTGCATTGCTAATGATTAGTAAACACTTATTCATCAGAATCTTCATCACGTAACACTTTCTTCTTTGCTTTCCTGCTACGTGTAACAGAGCGGGTTGCTTTGGTTGCAGGTACTGGTTTAACCTCCTTACTATCATTAGATGGGACATATTCAGGCTCATCATCTGAGAAAGTACAATTACGGTCTACTCCCATTTCATGACTTATTTCCATTCGATGTATCTCCTCCACAGATTTGAAACGGCGAGTGTTGGCTGTTCCTTTATCCGTAACATCAAGATCCTGCGTTGGTTCTGATGTTGTGCGGGACCTAGCGCCATTCGTGGGTTGGTCGTTGGGATACATCACAGGGACGAGTCTATGTGATGTTACTGATGATAGGTTCTGTGAGTAAGGAATGGGGGAGGGACAAAAATAATATTTGTAAGTTAATTGGTTTAAGGTAAAATTAGCAAAGCAAATAAAGCAACCAAAAAGAAAAAAAAAACACTTTTAGGAAATTATTATTCACTGCAGTTGTTGCAAACAGAAGCACCCAATGATGTTATAGAGCAGGGGGATTTAATATAAGAAACATTTATTTTTTTCAGACTTCAAAATTGGAAGTTCCACTAAATTAGTTTAAAATCTATATTTCGTATCACATACTTGAATTTGCAACATGTTTGTATGTTTTCAAACTAACAAGCAAGAAGACTTTCTGATTTGTTGATACGGCAAAATTTGGAAGCAAATACTTTTGCATTAATGTAAGTCAGCATGATAATATTTACATTTCAACAATGGTCTCTTCGAGCAAAATACGGTAAAGGAATATTACACAAATATAAATATTTGCTACTAAAGCTACACTTATCTTAAGAAAATTGATGTTAATACTTCTTTCTTCTTTCCAATGGAAATTGATTTCAAAAACAAATCACTTTTGTCCTCAGTCCATCAACTCCAAATCAAATCACTGTCAAGGAAATCTCGGTTACAATCCGAGAAATCGGTTATGGTAACCAAAATTTCCTTGACAACAATTTGATTTGGAGTTGACAGACTGAGGACGAAAGCGATTTGCTTTTGAAATCGATTTCCATTGGAAAGAAGAAAGAAGTACATCAATTTTCTTAAGATAAGTGTAGCTTTAGTAGCAAATATTTATATTTGTGTAATATTTATTGCTTCACTGTAACTAGCTTAAATTTCTACGTAATAAGGTAAAGGAATTTACTTGCTGAGACATCAGCTTATTCAACAAGCAATACAAATGCAACTGAAATTCTGAATTCCGGTCCCCTGCTCTTTTCTGGGTACCCCTTATTCATAGGATCTAGTACATACAATTAAAATTAGTCAAATTAATTTGCAGTTTGTTAGTATCGTACTTAGAAATGTTAAAATATATGGGCATGATTTTCTATACAGCAATAAATTATGATTTTGTAAACATTTTTGCATTATATTAAAAAAGAGCCATGAAACTGAGATGCTAATTTAATAAAAGCTTCAAGTAACAAATAAAATATACAATTTATGGTTAAAAACAAATTATAAAGTTGCACTTTCAGAACTATAGATGTTCCATTTATGATTTATAAAATTCCTTACAACATTTGCAACAACTGTACTGTGAAACTTTAAGTGTCCTTATAATGACTGCAACTTAAGCATTTGTTTCTCACTCCACACTTACACAACAAGACTAACAAATATATATTTTGAAGTATATGTTACCTTATGATGTTATATGATGGATGAAGCAGGTACAAAATAAGCAAATTTTAAAAATTATTGCATTTACTTTAAAGTGAATTGCTTATTGTAAGTTAACATTACTTATTGTTGTTAATGATATGCGAAAGGAAACTATGAATGTTTTATGCAGTGAATGTACAAAAATGCAAATAAATCATTATAAGAGAATGCAGTTATAATTTTGAGGATAAAGCAGTGACACGGTAAGATAGTTTGGCACCAATTTTTGATTGGAGAAAAGATATATATATATTGACCAAACTTTAACACTTTCCTTGGAACAGATCAAATGGAAGTTCCTTCTCTGCCTAATATTGCTTTGTTTATACGTACTCCTGATGCAACTTGTGAACTTTAAATCAGAGAAACTGAATACGACTTGTAATATACACAATTTCACTTGAAATCCATAAAACATCAACACATTTGTATGAAGAGTCTCTTAAAAGTTAATGATTTTACGGTAACTGAAACCTGCACATACAAGTTTAAGTTCACAGGGAGTTTAAAGAATATTTGTCAGCATACTTTAAATTTGACTTAAGTCTGTATAAAATTACAGATAGTTTATATGGAGATCCAATTAAAAATTGGTAGCGTGTCTGCCTCACGTTCAAGAGGTCCCGTTGAATCTTAGTTGGGGTGAGTTACAGGGACTGCCCAATAAAGAATCATAATTATTTTACGGTCATAATTTTTTGCACAAAAATTCAATCTTATTATACTCTGTTAGCTTAATGTGAAACAAACACGCTGTAGTAGTTTCATTGTTGGTACTCCTGGTTCCCGCCTGAGAGAACCAGGCATGTTCAGACATGTTCAGTATCGCCTACCGCTGCAATGGAGGTGACATGTAGTTAAAGTTGATGTTAGAGGAAGATCCAGAGTTTCTTTCAAACGTAATCACTGCTGATGAAACTTGGCTACATCATTTAGATCCCGAGAGCAAACAGTATCAAATTTTGCTTTATGTGGAATACCATTTTTAGCAGGATTTTATTCTAAAGCAAAGCTCAGTGTGGAAATCTCCATCACCAACCCCCCAAAAAGCAAAAGTGGTTGCTTCTGCTGGGAAAGTTATGGTCATCTCATTCTTTGACATTCATGGAATGGTTTATCAGCATGTTGTACCTCTTCACACATTAGTAACTGGACAATACTACAGGGATGTCCTGAAAACATTGCAAGTCCATATCAGGCGCAAAAGACCACATTTCCGTGAAGCAGGCTGGATGCTGCACCACGATAATGCGCGGCTGCATACTGCCAATGTTGTTGCTGAATATCTTGCAAAAATCAACATAAAGTGCATCCCTCACCCTCCCTATAGTCCGGATTTAGCCCCATGTGACTTTTTTCTATTCCCTAACTTGAAGAAACGCCGTCGTGCGAGGCATTATCCACCATCAGAAGCAGTGGTGAAGACTGCGGAGGCGATTTTGTAGGATCTCTCAAGAATGGTTTCCAGCATGTCTTTGAAGACTGGCAGAAACGCTGGGACAAGTGCATCGCATTCAGGGGAGACTATTTTGAGCAGAACCATAAAAATTATTAGGATGAGTAAAGGTACATTGTCAAAATAAGTTATAATCATTCTTTATTGAACAGCCCTCGTATTTGAATAATTTTTGGACGGGTTTTCCTTAACCTGAAAGATGAATGTCAGGTAACTCTAAGCTCCATAAACCCTGGTTCATTTGAGCATCATTTCATTCATTTTCCAATATGACTTAATGTTGGAGGACGTAAATTAAAACAATATAAAAATAATTAAAAATTTATAATACTTAAGCTTATTTCCAAAGTATCCATTCATTAAATTTTACTATTGTTCTACAATATTTTCACCACAAAATACGTGTGTAGAATTTTAGTTAATTGATGGAAATTAATCATTTCTTCACACTAGTTGTATATAGGCTAAGGTTTTTGATAGATTCAACATGAAAAATTCAATGCCATGGTCGGGATTTGAACCACACATCAACTGGTTTCCGTCCAGTCGCTCTAACCCATTGAGCTACCATGGTCAATGTGCCGTCCTGACATTAAATTCTCCAACTGACTCGTATATTTCCCCAGTAGACCACTAGGGGCTCTTGCATCCAAGATACACCGTTTGTGGCGACTTTCAATCGTAAGTACTTGAGTCCCAGGCTTCATCATTTAATTCTTATTATTTTAGTTAATTGATGGAAATTAATCATTTCTTCACACTAGCCATATATAGGCTAAGGTTTTTGATAGATAAAGTCAACATGAAAAACTCAATGCCATTGCATGTCTAGAATTTAGTGCTACAATTGCTACGCTAAGCATGTTATGCAATGCAAACATGTGGTGTACTGATCTGCTGTATCCAAATAAATCACTCAGTAAGTGATTTAAAATAAGCCTTTCATCTTCCATGTCACTGCTTCTTGATTCTTAGCATTATTCATTAACAAGGAAAAAAACTGATTAAAAATTATTGCAAGGTATACCAATCACAACTTTGGTACATTCTGAAATAAGCACAATGACAAAGATACAATGAATTCACACAGAAAAGCACAATTTAGGTCTTGAAAGCTTTTTCTGATTAATTAATGAAGTTAAACACCTACAGCTAACACAAGAGTTTGAAAACATTGAATTAGCAACATAAACCTTAAAATTTCATTCATCAGAATTATTGTGGTTAGTGAGAAAGCACAGGTGGACAGTTAATGCAAAGTGAATAAAACACACTTGCAATAAGCTACATTAATAAAAATACAAAACAAAACATAAAGCAAATTAAGAGCTAACTTAAAACTATTTAAAAGGGTTTCAGGAATGGAGCTTTAAATAAGCTACTGCAAATTTTAAAACAGAAATAAAAAAGAAAGAGGAGAAGGAACAGTCCCACTTTCAGCACTATGCTACAATTATTTTACTCCAGGGAAAATTTAAAAACACAGAGAACCAATATTATAATGCAATAAATAAGACTGTGACGAAACAGTTTAGTGCAGTTATGTCATGTTTACTATTTATTGTTATAATATCCGTATTACTTTACTGTTAATATCTTCATTTTTACATATTAATAAGAGAACCAAGTTTGTTTAAAGCTTTCTAAAACTACTTTCCTATTAAGTTGCTTAAAGACTTTTAGTAGTCTATTTATCTTATCACTATATAATGAAGATTTAATTGAAAGCCAAAATAGATTGTAGAAAGTGTAGTGAAAACAGTTTATTGGATCTTGTTCAGCTATTTGTCTGGCATTTTCCTCCCTCTACACACAGCATAATATTAACAAATATATAGACGACTTTAGTAGGTTCCAGAAAGATAGGAGGAAGTTCAATATGGATAACAAGCAATTCTTCTGTCATAACAGAAATTGTTAAGTGTTGTTATTTTAGATGTACAACTGAATTAAAGGAATTGTTAACTCATTGATCCAGCGATATGCTTTTATCATCTTACCTTACCAGCATTTAAACACGTACACTTCTATATACAAATATAATTATTCGTAACTTAAAACCTTCACTTATCTTATAAGAAATGATGGATGTTTTCTTATAAATTGATTAGGATCACGATTTCGTGAACATTTTATTCACATCATCACAGCAATCAACAATCTCCTTTCAAAATCTGAAAATGAAACAAAATTTAAAAACAGAATTGACTGCCAGTATTTCAAAATTCACTACGCAATGTTTATTTTTAAAATAAGTATCTTTTCCCAAACCATTAAATCTATTGGACCATTTAATTGTTTTAATAATTTAACTTCTGGATTTATTTCATGGTTAAAAAAATGATTTGCTCCAGCCGATTTATGTTTGTTTATACTTAATGTAATGAAAATGCACTGTTTTGGTTTCCAAATTACATTTTATATTTCCAATATAAACTTTATCACAATCGAAACAATTAAATTGATAAATACCAGATTTTTTAATATCAGAAATTTTATCCTTTTTAGAGAACTGCAGTAAATTTTTAATACTACATTTATCTTGAGGAATTAAAGGAGACTGTTGATGGCTGTAGCTGATGAGGTGAATAAAATGTTCACAAAATTGCGATCCTAATCAATTTATAAGAAAACATCCATCATTTCTTATAAGTTTTTAAGTAACAAATTATTATATTTGTATTCATTTGTCTGCTTCACTGTTAATAGCTTCATATTTTACGTATGTACACTTCTATTATATTCTTGAATTGGGAGTGTGTTCAATTGAGCAAAGTAAATATATTTGTTGTTTATACTTAATAGCTGAAAATATACCAGAAAGTCAGCAAAGTTTTGCTTAATGTTGCTGTACTAATGCCACTATTACATCATCGTTTATGCTCAATTTGCCAATTGGTCTTCCATTTTCCCACCTGCACTTACAGACATTTCAATACTTATGTTTTGTTTTTACTCCTTTTAAGCTTTGTATTATCACAATGTCAATCAATTTCATTCTCGTTTTTATCAAATTTAGAACCGGCGCTGATATTTTAGTAGAATCCTTCTGATTTTTCTAGAACCATCAAGTTGGAGATGAGAACTGCACTATAGCAGACAAATCTTAAGGAAGTCAGAACTGAGAAATAAATATAGCAGCATTCAGCTGAAGTTAAAAGTTCTCAAAGAAATGGAAAAGACTGCTGTATGATGTGTTGCTTTTTTAATGCAATGCAAGTTGAGTACCATAAATTATTTATTTTACTTCAGAATATATTCCAAATAAATAACATTTTGTGACTATTCACCACTAAAATCAGTGTAGAATTTGATATTTAACAGGTTAACATACTATGGAATGAAATGAAATAAATTATTGCTCAAAAGAAAAACATATTATAGTGCCTATGTGAAAGTTGTGCAATTTTAACAGCCGGTTAGTTCTCAAAACCAAAATAAACAAATGTTTTATGGCTTTATTTTTTCCTCCATCACAGGTTACAAATGATATACTCATTTTGACATGGATGTTGCATATTTTATCATTGCCACTTTCAAAACTTGTTTTTACTTAATCAAGCACTGTTTATTATTTATTAAATGTAAATAATTCAAAAGAGTTAAACATTTCTTCATTTATATAATGTTTTAATATTTTATTATTAAATCAGAATATTCATTTAGACCATAATATAAACTATCATTAATGCAAATCATTTCACATCTTTTTAAATTACTTTCAATGCTTGTTCTCATTCTATTAGACTGATAACCTGAAATTAATAATGAAGAAAGGAAATTTGAAGAGTAAAATGCCCGGGCCTAAGTTTAGGGTACCTCACCATCATTTATCACATGTAAGAACTGAGAGAAAACCTAAAAGAAAACTTCATTCAGAGGAGGGTAATCTTCCAGTCATGTTTTATTTTTCTTTGGTTATGGATTGGAAAACAATTTTTTTTATATATTATAGGTTTTGTATTCATATAAGAGGCGTGTCCGTAAAATAAGGTCTCCAAGGCGCTGGAGCCATGAGGAACGCTATTACATGAGACCCAGCAACACTGGCATGTGGCTTGGTTCCACCCCTTCAAATCCCCACCACAACGAACCTGTTGCAACCATTAGTCTTGGCTGGGCAACAGTTTCCGCCGCCAAGTGAGAGTTGCGTGCAGTGATCCGTTTTTTGAGTGTCAAGGCACTACCTCCACTGAAATTCGTCAGTTACGCAAAGTCTATGGGCAACAGTGCATGGACGTTAAAAACGTGCAAAAGAGGGTCAGAGAGCTCAAAGACGGGTGTACGGATGTCCATGAAGAACAGCATTCTGGTCGGCCTTCGGTTTCAGCCAAAACAATTGCAAAAGTGGAGCAAGAAATGCTTAAAGATCGGCATGTGACAGTTCGCGAGCTGTGCGAACTTATCCTTGAAGTCAGTAAGACTACGATTGACAAGATTTTGACCGAACATTTGCATTATCGCAAGGTGTGTGCGAGGTGGGTCCCCAAAATGCTGCACATGCTACGGCTGATCTCCTGGCCCAGTTCGGATGGGACATCCTCACCCACCCCCCTACAGTTCATACTTAGCAACTAGTGATTATAATCTGTTTTCTGAGTTGAAGTCACACCTGGGTGTAACAGAATTCCAGACCGATGATGATTTGAAAAACGAGGTTGAGCGCTACCTGCGCAACTTGGCGGGAGAGTGCTATGACAAGGGTATACAAAAACTGCCACAGCGCATGCAAAAGTGCATCAATCGCAATGGTGATTATGTTGAAAAATAGCTGTAAGTTTCGCCTTTCCATCAATGTAACATTCACTGACAATAAACATGTTTTCTATATGAAATAAAATTGGAGACCTTATTTTATGGCAACGCCTTGTATTACCATTTAGATGTGGCATAAAACCTTGAAACCCTCATGTTAAAATCAAGCTTAGAACTCTTATGAAAGAAGTCATGTAGCATAAAACATTATCCTTATTAAAAACATTGACAGTGCATTCCAGTTCCATGAATTTGACACTGAAACCATTATTCTAAAACAGCACTTTGCTACTGGGCATTACTGCTTGAAGTGCACATGATTCTCAATCTCTTCACTCCTGACCAAGTGGAATGGCTCAGGTGGTTTCATCTCTGGCCCACATTTGGAAGTCCAGGTTCGCTTCCTGTGACCAACCCACCTCACCCATGAATTTTTCGGGGGTTTTCCAGATCACCAGGCAAATGCTGGGTAGGTAAGTTTACATCCCTCCATTTCATCTCCATCATGTCTCATCTGGTGGTTCCTTTCAGGGTAGAAGTGTCGGTGGAATGACAGTACTGCATGGCAGGATGATATGCTGCTGGTAAACACTTCCTCCTCTGGTAGGACATCTTCGGGCCAACCTAGTGGACCATTTCAGGACCATGAAGGGTGGGATGCCGATTATACTGGCCTGCTGGGAGGTTTCCAATGGTTAACAGTAGAGACCCTGCCCTCTGTACTGTCTGACTCCTTGGGTCGGTTGCCCTGTCTCCTCTTCCCTCATCCTTCCTCCTGGAATGAATGTGTAGTGTTTAACGCCCGCTTTTACTACATACGGCACCGCAGGCGATGACACTGATGATACATGAGATGAAGATGGAGCACCGGTGGAATGAGATGGCGGGGGAAACCGGAGATCCCGGAGAAAACCCGCCCCAGCGCCGTGTTGTCCACAACAAATCTCACTTTGCTGTCACCTGGGATCGAACCCGGGCTGCCTTGGTGAAGGCAAGCGCTCTAACCACTGAGCCACGGCGTGGCCATTCCTCCTGGGGATGTGCCACTTGGGGCACAATAGATTAAGTCTTGTCGACATACCAAATCTCCTCCATAAGATTCTATCCTATCCTTCATTCCAAAATCAATCTTCAAGAAGGCGGTAGGTAATGTTATAGTATGTATGTGGTAAAATTGAAATGAGTGGTGAGGTACTCTTACAGAACTTTTTTTTACTTATAAAACTTTTTAAATTAAATTTCCTTATCTACGTGCGGCTTAATAGAACAAACTGCTTCTGTGAGCTAATTTTTGGATAGACTTCTGCATGATAGTTTGCTGTTAATAAAATTGTGTAATTTCAAGCACTATTGCAATGTATGCCCAATCGTCACAACACAAAATGGTATGTCAAATGTCATCCAGTAATTCATAGCGATGTCATGCCATCAGAACATTAATCTTTGCCAAATAAAGGTTTGTGCCAAAGCAGAAACAAAGAACAAAAGAAAACTTTGCTGACCTCTGCTGCTCATAATAAGCAGTCTTGAATAAAATATGTACAAGGATGAAGTTTTTCAGCCATACTTGTACCCCCTTCATAAATTGCAATTGTTCATGCATATATATATTATTACTTTTTATACCTTGCTTTTTATCCTAAGCAAGGCGTAAGTTTACTTTCATTGTGTATTCTTTTGTGCTATCATAGAGTGCTGATATATCAATTAGTATATACCCTCTTGATAAATTGCAATTGTTCAAGCACATATATTATTACTTTTTATCCCTTGCTTTTTATCCTAAGCAAGGCACAAGTTTACTTTCATTGTGTATAACTTTACTTTGTGTATTCTTTTGTGTTATCATAGAGTGCTGATATATCAATTAAATGGTTGTTTTTAAATGTTTGTTCTAATAATCACTAGGGAACACGTTTTTTGTACCCGACACAAAATAGGCTAATTCTTATGCAAAATGACTCGCTGATTCCAAAAATGCCTCTGAAAATGCTGTATCACGTAACGTTTTTGATATTCTTATTCTTTTATATAAAATTACAGAAATGAGGTATGATACCAACTCATATTGACTTAATTTAAAATAATAGCCATTGACTCTTCTAAATACAGCTTAAAGGCAGTGTTGCTTCATAATGGCAATTTACTACCTTCAATAACTTTATTTCATGCCATACGAATGAAGGAGACATACGATTCCATGTCCATAATTTTAGATGCTATTAGTTATCAAAACCATGGCTGGGAAATTTGTAGTGACCTCGAGGTAGTTGCATTGCTAACGGGACTGCAGGGAGGTTTCACAAAATATTGCTGTTTTTGTGCTTATAGGACAGTAGGGCAACTGACAAGCATTTTATAGTGAAAGAGTGGGGGAAAAGGGAAGACTATACCCCTGGAGCAAGCAATGTTAAGTATGTGCCTCCAGTAGAGCCAAACAAAGTTCTTCTCCCCCCACTTCACATAAAGCTCGGGTTAATGAAGAATTGTGTTAAAGGTTTAGACAAAAGTGGAAGTGCATTTGAGTATTTAAGAAGTATCTTTCCCAAAATAAGTGAATCTAAATTTAACGAAGGTATATTTGTCGGTCCTCAAATAAGACTACTTCTTAAAGACAGTGTTTTTGAATCAAAGCTTAAACGTGTTGAACTGGCAGCATGAAAATCATTTAAATCAGTGGTGGAAGGCTTCCTGGGCAATAACAAAGAAGAAAATTATGAAACTTTAGTCTCAGAACTATTAAGGAGCTACAAAGAAATGGGTTGCCGTATGTCACTTAAAATCCACGTTTTGCACTCTCACCTTGATAGTTTCCCTACAAACCTAGGAGCTGTAGTAAGTGATGAGCAAGTTGAGCGTTTTCACCAGGACATTTCTGAGATGGAAAGACGTTACCAGGGTCGCTGGGATTCAGCCATGTTCGGAGACTATTGTTGGTTCCTCAAACGGGAGAGTGAATACAAAAAAAAATCAACAGTGAAACACTTCTGAGATAATTCAGGTATTGGTTTTCATCATTGTCTTGTGTTTATTTTAATAATAATTAATAATAATTATTATTTTCAATGTTATTTGGCAATAAAATATCTATTATTTTCAATTAATCAAATATGAGTTATCACATCACATTTCTGTAAGTTTGCATAAAAAATTTTGAATATCTAAAAAACATTACGTGATACAGCATTTTGAGGGGCATTTTTGGAATCAGCAGATCAGTTTACATAAGAATTTGCCTATTTTGTTTCGGGTATATAAAAATAATTTTTTTTTTTTTTTGTTCCCCAGTGTAATTTCTATGAATAAAAAATTAATGACGAACTTGTCTTCAAAAGTGGTTTAACAAGGAAGAACTAAATTGCGCCACACAATTACCTCTTACCTTATACACCATCATTGAACTCTGGCATGCCAAAAGAAAAGGAAAAAGGAATTTTAAGACTACAGAGATTAAAATTTTGAGAAAACTTTCTATGACCCCCAATGTTTTAAAACTAAGTAACAATTTTTCTATAATACAATGAAATTAAACAATTAATATTTTACATTTAATTAGAAAAATTCACAGCCTACAGCAGACTAACCGTTAGTTGTACTCTTTACTAATGCAATGTTAATAATTTCCTTGAAAAGATGAAAAGAGACAGAATGACAGTACACTATAAAAGCCTATATATAGTAGGCATTCCTGAAAAGCTGGTAAAAAGCAAATGACACAGAAGAACAAAGCTAAATATGAACAACAAATAACATGTGATTCTTAACACTAACAAAAGCATAAGCACTGCAAGCATAACACGTATACCTCTACATATACCACAGCTTCAACAGAAAAAGAAGCAATCTTGGGCAATAAACTGCTGAACATGAAGATGGTGATTTGTTATAATGCCTAGCAGCAGTGAACCACACAAGATTAGGATAAGATGACTGAGGACTAAACTAATTATGTGTAAGATTTGGAGATGTTTTTATTACTTCACATTCTACACCAGAACTTACCGGAACATTTTGGACACAACAGTCTCTGAAACATGTTCCAGTAATGTGTAAAAACAGAAGCTAACAGTGAAATAACAAATATTAAAATAAAATATAATTATTTATCACAAACCTCACATATCTTGATAGTCGACACGAGAAATTTAATGCAACAGCCGGGATTTGAACCACGGATCTACTGGTTTCCATCCAGTCACTACACTCTCCATAGGCCTCAACTGAAGATCTGTTTAGACGAAAGCAGAATTTCAAAGCCGCATATTGTTCCTCGCGTGTTACCTCCATTGCAGCAGTAGGTGATACTGAACATGTCTTAAGTTGCCTGGTTCTCACAGGCGGGAACCAGGAGTACCAACAATAGAACTACTACTGTATGTTTGTTTCACATTAAGCTAACAGAATATAATAAGATTGAATTTTAGAGCGAAAAATTATGACCACAAAAAATTATGATCATTCTTTATTGAACAGCCCACGTAGTTTCAAAAAATTGTTAAAGGATTTGTATAATTTTGGCTCTTCAAAATAAATATAATATAAAAAACTTGCTACATTTTTCTAAAAAAGATAAAATTTCCAATAATAAAAACATCTGGCATTTATCAATTTAGTTGTTTAGATAGTGACCTGGTTTACATTGGAAGGACCAAATGTAATTTAGGAACCAAAATGAAGGAACATTTTAGAAATATTGGGTATAAACAGACTGAATCAGTCATAGCAGATCACTTTTGGTATGAAATAAATCCAAAAGTTAAATTATTAAAGCAATTAAACGGTCCAATGTTCTGCGCCGTGGTGTAGCGGGCTAAGGCAGCATGCCTTGCTCCCTGGTCATGGAAAGCAGCCCGGGTTCGATGCACTTTTTCGGTCCCGAGTATAGGATCGGTGCCCACTCAGCATCGTGAGGAATGTGAGGGAGCTTACGATTGGTAAGTGGCCCTGGTCACGAAAACCAACGTTCCGGCTGGGGTATGCCGAGATGCTGACCACATCTCCTCCCAGTATCAGTTGGATGATCGCCCAACTCTGCCGTGCCTAAGTGGGCATGAGGCCGGCAGCCGGGCTGGTAGGCCTTGGCCCTCTTAGGGCTGTCGCGCCAGTGGTTAATTAATGGTTTGGGAAAAAATATTTATTTTACAAAATAGGAACTACGTATTTAATTTTGTAATACCTTCAATTGATTCTGCCTTTAAGTTTGTTGTAATAACTTGTCTGTCCCCTAGTGGCTGTAACGATAACGGGAATAAACAGACTGACAATGTAAATAATATTTGTATTCTGTGAAAAATGCATCAATTTTCTTAAAAAAGTTAAGTGAAATTTGTGACAAATAGCTATATTTTATTGTGATGTTCCAGTAAATTCTGGTGTGGAAAGTAAAGTTAGAGCAATAATAAAAGTAAAACAAAAACAAACAAATTTTATATATAAATGAAAATCACTTAATTGTTTCCTTAAAGAAACTATAAGCTAATCTATTTGTCTTGCTAAGTTTTAAAACCAATTCTGAAGGTTCTGAGAGTGCAGTGGTGATACTGTGAATGTCAGACAGAAGGCGATACAATGTACATCAATTTAAAGCTGCTGTTCATGTCTACAAAAGACTAATCTCTCCTTTGAAAGAACTAGTTGAATGTTGATGCAATATTGATCAATTAAATTACAGGATATAGCAACAGAAGTGAAAAGATATCACTTGAAAACTTGGCATATGTGCTAAAAAATGATCAATGGTTATTTTGTTTCCTTATCTGCACAAATAACGATCAATAATTTAAGAATCTTGAAACAAGGTTTAAGACCAAAATTTACAGATGCATTATACACACAGGGCTTTATTTATAAAATCTGGTTATTCATACTCTTGAGTTATTTTCAGCCACACTAAAAACAACAAATGGTAATGCCTAGATTAGGCACTTGAACTCTTGGCAACTTCCAGAAAGCAAGCACTTTTCCTAGATTTCAAGGCACTACATAATAAGAAAAGAAGTTCAGATTACATTATTTTCAGTGTTTAACTTCAATTCTTGCAGGGCATGAGAGATCGTATTTTCTAAATTTCTTTTTTAGAGTGATTCACACATAGTAAGCTGTCAGATAATGGGACTTGAGGAGGCTTGTACTATCCAATCTATCCCCAAACATGGGAGTTTTGAGTGTTTACATGATCTGAATAGAGTCAGACTGAAAAATTCAATGCCATGGCTGGAATTTGAACCACAGATCTCCTGGTCTCTGTCCAGTCACTCTTAACCATTGAGCTACCATGGCCAACATGCCATTATGACATTAAATTCTCCAACCGACTCGTATGTTTCTTGGTAAACCACTAAGGACTCTCATATACATTGAGATGCACATCTTTTGTGTCAACTTCCTATGTAAGTACTTACGTTTCAGGCTTTATAGTTACCACTATTAGGTTATTTATTGGAAATTTAATCATTCTCCCATTAAATTTTCAATAAATAACCTAATAGTGGTAACTATAAAGCCTGAGACTTAAGTACTTACAAAGTTAGTAAGTTGCCACAAAAGATGCCTATCTCATTGTATATGAGTCCCTAGTGGTTTACCAGGAACCATACGAGTCAGTTGGATAATTTAATGACATGTTGGCCATGGTAGCTAATAGTTAACAGCAACTGGATAGAGATATGGTAGCTCAGTTCAAGAGGTCCCGAGTTCGAATCTCAGTCAGGGTGAGTTACCTGGATAAGGTTTTTTCCCAGGGTTTTCCCTTATCCTAAAAGATGAATGTTGGGTAACTCTAAGCTCCATGGACCCTGGGCACATATGAGCATCATTTCACCCATTCCATTCATCGTCCGATATGACTAAAAAAGTTAAAGGACATAAATAAAATAAAAGGGAGAGAGAGAGACATGGAGATCCATGGTTCAAATCCCAGTTATAGCACTGAATTTTTCAGTCTGACTATCTATTCAAATCTTAGCCTACAAACAGCTAGTGTGAAAGACTAGTTCACACTTCACAAGACTTCACACAAGACTTCCCGTTTACGTGATTATTAACTTGAAACCATAACTTATCTAGAAAGAACACAACTGCAGGTCTATTAATTATCACATTAAGATGCCCATACTTTTGGATTGTCCAGTTTTAACCAAGGATTCTTTAAATTTTAACAAGCATACAACTTAATGTGCAAAGAACACCTGAGAGTCCAAATTGCTGTGTTAATTCAGTAAGGATTACATTTAAGATTTTCATTCTTTTAATTTTGTGCTTCCTTCTTTTACATTCTTCTTCTTTAACTTTCCTAGTTATACCACTATAGGGGCATTGGGTTGAAGAACTACAACTCTGGATCAGATAGAGGGGTCCAGGATGGGTGATCAGCCCGATGCCTAAAATGAGAGTGACAGAAGTAGATAAACAGAATGAGGATGAAATGGATGAAAGAAAAGATGATAATGGGGCAACTGGTGGAATGTTGGTGGGGGAAACCGGAAATCTCGGAGAAAATCCTCCTCCCTGCCATGTTGTACACCATAAATCTCATGTAAGGAGGCGGGATCAAACCCAGGCCGCCTTGGTGAGAGTCAAGCAGTTTAACCACTTGGCTACAGCGCAGCCCCTTTTACATTTGCTGTCTTCAAATTATGACATTTCATTTTCGCTGAAAGGAATTTTGCTTCCTTTTGCATAGAAACTGTGGATTAATAAATTCCTCACATATTTAAAAATATGTTCTACTAAGATCCGCTTTCAAAAATTATCTTTGCATTAATTAAAAAGATGGAAATGTATGTATGGCTGTTGGCCAATATTTTCTGAATGTGTTACACCTTTCTTCCACTCCATATAAAAAAAAATTCCAGCTTTAGGAAACCTACTAAACTTGTTCCTGGAAGGGTATTCATGGTTGTGGAAGGCTAGCTGGCTCTGCAAATGACCAAACACAGTCATTTACCACTTTTATTAAACTTAAAAGCAAATGACACAACTAGCACATACATTACTCTCTTAAGCCATCATGTTACTCTAAAAATGTGTGAAGGTCGGATTATGGAAAGTGCGTAAGCACATTGCTGATCTGTCTAGTCTCATTTTCCTCCTTCATTGAAGAATAGGCCCGCCTCAGTAGCATGGTGGTAGAGTGTCTGACTCACGTTCAAGAGGTCCCGAGTTCGAATCTTGGTCAGGGCAAGTTACCTGGATAAGGCTTTTTCCAGGGGTTTTCTCTTATCCTGAAAGACGAATGCTGGGTAACTGTAAGCTCTATGGACCCAGGGCTCATTTGAGCATTATTTCACCCATTCCATTCATTGTCCGATATGACTTAACGTTGGAGGACGTAAATTACAATATATATATATATATATATATATATATATATATATATGTTTCATCAAAATAATGCATACATGTTAGGCTTTTTGTTTATATTTACTGGGAAAATGTTTTACCATGGCAAAAGAATCGACAGGATTAAAACAAAACTGAATAAATTGTTGAAAAAATTCAGAGCAATATTTTCGACTTGTGTGTTAATTTTATTTTGTAGTGTGTGAAATGTCAGTGAAGTGTGATAAAAACTGTCACATTACTCAATATGTACAAATTTTGAAACATAAACATTCTCAATGTTGAAAGAGAAAGCAGTTGAACCAGAAGCAACTCTTATCTCCTTGCATGCATTTTCCCAATGTCAATCACAATTTTTACTTTTGTCATATAGTATCACACAGTTAATTAGACTCACTTTCACATTATTGACTTTTATTTACCACTTGCTGCTTCTTTGCACATTTTCTCCAACACCATTACCAGTTAAAATCGCTACATTAGTTTTGTTATCACTCTTTATCTCCCTCCCTTTCTTCTTTCACTACTCTTCTTACTCCATTTGCCTTGTCTTGTCACATAAAGTAGTGCTTCTGGTTTATTTATACTCTTTAACTTGAATTCACTTTCTCCTTCTCATCCTTCCATATCCTAATTTCCTTTTCCTGCTCATTTTTTCTCCTCCTCACCAAACAAAAGTATTTCACCCCCATTATCTAATCTATCCAATGATACCAGTTACATATACTTTCTTCACTTCTACATTTTACATTTGTCTTGGGAATTACTCCCGTTGATCTAGTCACCATCTGCTTTTAAGGTTGGCTGGTCCAACACACCTCCTCTTTCCTTCAATTGCCTGTCAGCATTACCCTTCTCCTGTTCTGTCATCCGCTTTACTGTCTTCCAGGATGTCATCCTGCTTAGCCTTACCCTTATTTCTGTTCCTTTCTTTCCACTGTTCCTTCTGCAACTGTGTGCGCCTTGTTCACTTACACCGCACTTGCCAGTTAATTACTTAATGTTTCAGTGTAGTGTCCTAGGTTTCTGTATTCGTCATCAAACTCAGATTTTCCTGGTTTAGTGCTCATGAAGTATCATCTGATTGCTTTTCCTTTTACCCTCATTTAAAATTTAATATATGTCAATTTCTTTGTCTAGCTCCAATTCTTTTACTTTCTTTTTACTACTTCTTTTCTTTGTTTATCACTTCTAAAGCTAGTTGTAAGCTTGTAAAAATTTTGCTTTATTTTTTTCTCCTCCCAGTTCTCTTTCCGTAATTAAAAGCATCACAGATTTTATGTCTTCTCACTTGCATTCCTAGTCTTCCATCTAAAAGATCGCCCGCCTCGGTAGTGTAGATGGTAGCGTGTCCACCTCACATTCCAGAGGTCCCAAGTTCGAATCTCAGTTAGGGCAAGATACCTGGATAAGGTTTTTTCCCGGGTTTTCCCTTATCCTGAGAGAAAATGCCAGATAACTCCAACCTCCATGGACCCCGGACTCGTTTGAGCATTATTTCCCCATTTCTTCACCCTCCGATATGACTTAACATTGGAGGACGTAAATTGGGGAAAGAAAAAATAACTAAAAGATCTTTTATTTCATGTCTCATGCTTTCTCTTCTATTCCTGAAATTATCACGTTGTATCTTATGTTCTTATTTTCTAAATTCTCTACTCCTCTTTTTATGGTGCACACTTCTCTCATAATTTCTTCTAATTGTTATTTAATTTGTCTTCTTTATTAATCTTCCTCCATCCCAATACTTAACATTTTGTAAGCTGTGTCTTTAGTCGCAATTCACTTTGTTACCTTTTCGAAACCATAACACATGACCTCTCTTTTCATCACGGTTAGTACTTCTGCAAAATGGACACAATCCTTTAAAAACACTACTCTAAATTTAAAATAAGTGCCTATTTTTCAATTTTAAGCACCTGTTTGTCTGCTTATTTTGAAATTTTATGGTATCTTACATCTAGTCTCCAGTCATAGGCATCATAGCAAATTTATTAAGTATTGATGGTTATGACACAGGCTAGAACTGACATGTAAAACACCGAATGAACAACCAGATTTTATACCCAAAGCCCAACATTATCCCAGAATATTATTATTCTGGGCACTTAAAACATTCCTAGCATGTTTCCTTCCTCCAAATGGTGAAACATTTCATGTTATTCTATAAATGTAGGAAGTTACCGCCTTATATTCTTTCCTAAATGTTTTATACTGCCTTTTACCATATGCAACTATACAGCTTCCTCCAAGATTACACATTAACATTGTGTACTAAGTGATGTTTAGCTACAAAGTGAGTGAAAGAGATACTATTGAACAACCATTGGATATTCTTTCCCATATAAGAAGAAATGGAACCAACAAAACTGTAATTTTAAATGGCTAGAATGAAACTATCTAAAAATGTGCCTACTTCTCTTATTCAGATGTTACATAAATTTAAGAGCATGAATGAGTTGCTTCTAAAGACATTGTGGAACAACATGACATGAAATACACACAGAAATAGCAATAACTGCTGTTATGTAGTATATGTATAAGGTAGTCTTAATAATACCAATCACAGCTTAAGAAGTACACACTTGCAGTGGTGATAATAGAGACCATGCATAAGAGGAAGCACAATGCCTCATAGCGTCTCAGTTTAACTTACCTTAATGGCAGTTTGCATAAGCACTGTGGTGGCATAGTTGACTCCTTTCGAACCCAGGTGCAACACTGTGTGGTAGCCCTGTTCTTTCGCTTTCGCTATGTACTCGTCTATCTCCTGAAAATAACAGCCAAACAAATGAAACTTGCACTTTATTGAATGTCCTTCTCAAAAGGTTAAATATTCACTAATCAAGAGCTGTAAATTAAGTCATGTTTGTTTCACAAACAGAAGAATTCTTAAACCAAACTAATACGCAACTTCAATAAGGCAAAATATTACCAGAAGAAAAGTCAACCCTTCAAGAACCAGCACTGTTAGTGAAAGATTTGAAGAAATAATTGCTAAAGATCCACTCAAAAAATGAGAAAGAGGGGAACAGGAATAGCTTTGCAATTAAAAAACGTAAATGCTGGAAATGTTTATACCAAAATTTCCTGTCTGTGGTTGTTAGATGAAGCGAGATCAGAGGCCAGGTCTCCTACTGGTGAAATAAAAGTATCCATTTCAATTCTACTTGAAAGAAGTTAGTAATAGTAGAGCTTATAATAACTCAGTTCGACCTTCAGCTGAGGATGAGAGAAATAGCTCTCAATAAACGTATGTCTAAGTTTTAAAAGTGAATGAAGTTGTGACAAAAATCAACTCAAATAATTTCCAAATTAAAAAGTACAAGTTTTTTTACAATATTCTGCCTTGTAAAATCATTGTTCATCATCATTGTCCATAATCATTATTTTAATCCTGGAATAAGAGGCATTCAAATATTATGTGGAAAAAAAAAAAAAAAAAAAAAAACTTCTGTCTGTCAAAAATGTATTATGACAAGTATGAGAGAGGTAAGTAACTTAACTAAAAATATCAGCTTTAAAGAAAAATTTATCAGCAGTCTATCAACTCTTTAGAAACAGAAAAAATTAATATTCCTTCAGTAAAACATATTTAATTTAGAAGTAATTTGAAGTCAGAAATAGCCATTTTACAAAAGAAAATTGTTACTTTAGAAGTAATGTATTTCTTTTTCTCTTTATCCTCTTTTCTTTGAGGTGAAAAACATATTCACTGCTTTTACTCAAATGTATGTACATTTTATGCATCCAATATTTCTAAATTATTTTTATCAGAAGCATGAAAAAGCAAACTTTTGCTAAGATGTCAAAAAAGCCAATGAAAATTTGTAATTTATACACTAAATCTTTGTTTAAAAAAAATAAGCAGAGAACACATTTTTTGAGACTATGGTGATACTCAACTGATATTTACAGCATTGATTGGAGTGAATGAAATCACATGAAAATATTTGCCTTAAAGTTGAACATAAATACGAAGCTTGCTGCTTGTTAAATTTTAACTATTCCTAGTAAAATCTTGATATAAAGTGTTTGAATAAAAGCTGATATTTTTTTATTGTCTTAGATAAGAATTGGAGAAAGCAATTAGTTATCTCTCTGAGAATTTAGTATTAATTTGAAATACTTCATAATTATTAAATAGTGATTATATTTTTGTGTTTATGCAAGACTTAAATGAAATACGGAAGTAAAGAAACTGTATTTTAAATGAACAAGATTCTTTGCTTTCTGTCAGCAAACGTTCAAAAACACATCTCAGATTGTTTCTTTAACAGAATAGCCACCTCGATAGTAGTATAACAAAATGTATTTTATTAATAGTCAGTATGATTTTTAAAAGTAATATTTTATTAATGAAAAGATATAATTCCTTTTGAAAAACTTGGAAAAAGAAAATCTGTGCACACACATCAAATTAAAATAATTAACTCAGTATTACTTATTGCTCACTATTACTTATTTTACTTACAAATCAAGAAAAAATCAATTATACCTGTTCACGTCGGCTCAACATAGGATGAACAAATTTTCGATACAAGATGCTGGAACCTTTGGTGGCTGGGGATAGGAGCCATAATACTAAGATTATCTTGATTTCGTAATAAAATGGAAACCTGAAACAGTCAAAATCCCTTTCTTAACCCAAAGCAACTACTTGACACAATCTACTGAAAGGGGAAAAAAGTTAACACATCTAAAATTTAAATGCTAAAACACAAGAATCATATTATATTACAGTGGAATTAAGATTACTTTAGGATTCTGACAGTTGCTGTGAAGCACGTGCTTTCGTGAAAAATGGCACAAAAAGTGGCACTTAGAGAAGAGGGTGAAGGGAGAAGTCTCACCTAATTGGTTGAAGTTATGCGACCAAACCTTCAAGAGGTGTGGTCACAGCCATTGCTATAGCAACTCTCCCCCCCCCCCCCCCCCCCCCATAACTTCCCCTCTGTCAGAATACTGAAGTAATTTTAATTCCACCGTAGCACTAACTGGACACAACTGTCTTTACTACCTACACACAAATGAAACATGTCTAAAACCACAGATGAAGGTTTTTAGATAATAGAAAGTTTGATTTATGAGTCACTGTGTTTACACTCAAACTTCACTTACTAGTTGTATAATTGAAACATTTTCAAGATCATTCGATCTCATCCTCTTCCTCTTAGTGGAAGAACCTTCTAGTGGAAGAAGAGGAAGGTTGATTTAGTCACCAAACAGCTGAGGATGAGATCGAATGATCTTGAAAACGTTTCAATTATGCAACAAGTGAAAGTTTGAGTGTAAACATAGTGAATCATAAATCAAACTTAAATATGAAGAATACTTCACTGTTAATAATGCTTCTGCTTTTAATATTTAATAGAAAGTATCTTTGGCTTACTATGCCAAAACTTCAAACAGAGGTCCTTCATATTGTTCCAAATGAATATTTAAATTCATCTGATTCATATGCTTTGGTGCAAGTCTAAAGACTTTAGACAATTTACAATGAAGCAATGTCATCTTAATATCTGCACTAATTTATATCTAGTGATTGTTTTCTCATTCTTGTATGTAGGCAAAGAGTGGACAGCTGAATTAAGCATAAAAATTACAGTAGTGTGACAAGAATATGAATAAAATGTTCAACTTATCGTGCCAAAGCTCCACCTTTGAGCTATCAGATTCAAATATATGATGAGCTTTTTTCATCTCAGGAAAACTTTTACAGATATATTTTCAGAAGAAAGATTTACTTCACCTTGCTACTGCAACTCTGATTAATTAAATTTTAGGGATGCAAGGTATGCCACAGTTGCTTAATCACTCAAACCTCTTAAGGTTCAAGTGAAGCAAAGTGTACATTGATAAAATAAACTGTACTCAATTTATTCCAAGACAAAAGGTAATGTTTAACAACACAAATCATTTTAATTTCATTACCTCAAATACAAGGGCTGATCAATAAAGACTGAGACCGATTTTTTTTTTCACAGATGTTTATTACTGCAATTCAATGTTTACATGATCTTTTTCAAAGTAGTACCTCCTACTTCAATGCGCTTTTTATAGCATTTCTGCCAGTCCTTGAACACGTGCAGCAGACCATACTTTGTCAGGTCCTTGAGAATCACCTCACTTTTTTTGAGCACTGCTTCAGAGTTCTCAAATCGAATACCCCTGAGCTTTGCCTTTAGTGATGAGAATAAAACAAAGTCACAGGGTGCAAGATCGGGGATATAAAGTGGATGTGGTACATAGGTAATGTTGAATCGAGACAGAAACTGCACGATTTGATTTGCTACATGAGGCCGTGCACTGTCTTGATGAAGTCGCCACCCAGTCTGAGAAAACTCTGGTCGTTTCTTTGCAATGTGCTTCGTCAGTGTAGCCAATACTGACGTGTAGTATGCTGCTGTAACAGTAGTGTGAGGGAGAACTGCATGCTGGTAAATCATTCCATTACAGGAAAAATGTGGTCACCATCACTTTCCTTGCATATGGAACAACTTTTGCCTTTTTTGATGTTGGAGAACCTGGCGATTTCCACACTGTGCTGGCTTGTTTTCCTTCAGGATCATAATGTTGTAGCCATAGCTGCATGATTTAAATGAAAACAGAATTTTACTGCACTGTACTGCTCCTCTCGTGTCACCTCCACTGTCTGGTATGCAAAATGCACACAGGGTCTACAAAATAGAGCATTACTACCATCCTACCAATATGAGAATGCTGCCGCCTACCAACATTATACATAAAAACCCGCTCTTTTCCAATATTTATGTTAGAGATACGAAACTATCACGGAAGTTACAGGAAAAATCAGTCTCAGTCTTTGTTGATCACCCCTCGTATTTCAAACTTAAATAAAAATCTATGTGTACATGCTTATGATATTCTCTGCTCACTACTACTTAATATTTTTATAAAAGCATAATCTTCTCTCCATTTTTTGCTAATCAATATAAACTTTCACATACTTGCTGTATGTATAAAAAGAATACAGTAAGCTAATGTGATAATTGGTTGTTTAAACAGCGGTTCCATAATGATTAATGACTTAGAATGCTGTACTCCTTGACTGACCACAAGAAAAAGAAATAGAGATTTACCACTTAAACAAAAGTATGTGCATTTAAAATCTCACACCAAAGCATATATCCGAAATCCTTAATGCCACAAAAAAAACCAATACAAATTGTATATAAGTCATGCATGATCGGAGGAATTTAGTAACAGTGATGCCAAAATTAATTGTAAAAGCTATTTGTAGTAGATTAACGAGTAATTTACGTCCTCTAACATTAAGTCATGTCGGACGCTGAATGAATTGAGTGAAATGATGTCAAATGTCAAATGGAGCTTAAAGATACCTGACATTCAATTCAAGGATAAGTGAAAACTCCGGAAGAAACCTTATCCAGGTAACTCACCCTGACCGAGATTTGAACTCAGGACCTCTTGAACGTGAGGCAGACATGCTACCATCTACGCTACCGAGGCAGGCGTCACTTTATTTTTATACTATTGAGGGATAATTTTGGAAGCTCTTGCATCCATTTTTAATCTCAGTGGGACCTTCGAGTCCAGTCGAACAATATAAGAATGTAAGTGAGGAAGTGTTTAAAAGTGACTACAAATATTTTTTTTTTCAACAAATTGTAAGCTTCAATGAGATCTACATATTTTGTGCAATAAGACTTTGTGTATATCCAAGGTTTACCAATTACAAGAATACAATTAGAACAAAGAATGTATTTTCAGGAAATTCAAAATATGCCTTTTGTTTGTAGTGCTAAATTAATAATACTGTGGTTTTTTGAACAAAATTATTAATCATTTTTGAGAAAATTAAAAACAATACTGGAATGCTTTCCATGTAAAGAATAATTTGAGGTGAAGTGTTCTTCTTGAAGATTTTTATGTTGCATCCTTAGAAGATGTTGACATTTAAGCCTCTCTCTGAGTGAATCAACATAAGTATCAAACCTGTTTAACCATCATGCAATACTAATACTGATACCGATTAAGATTAAAATTAAGAAAAGTGACATTAATTATGAATATCAATATGCTAGAGACATTTTTAAACTCTTTTGCAGAAAAAAAGCATAATTATATAAAAGTCTTAATTTACACACATTCCTTTTATGTCCCAATATACTTGAAAGTAGTGCATATTTACTTTTCTGTCTTAATGTAAGCATTCACAATCAGATTAAGTAAACATTAAATGTTAACACAAGAGTGAATCAGAAATTTTCAAAGTTAAATGCTTAATTTATAACATGAATGTATTAAGAACAAAAGCAAGTTCTGGAAGTCAACTGTAAAATAAAGGTATCAGCAAATTCTTAACTATGTTGCTTATTTTAAGGGTATGAAAACATGTTGGCTAGAAATTGGAAAGAGAAACAAATAATTACTAACAATGAAAATAACTACAATTATAATTTGTCACTGTGATTAAGGATTTAAACGTATACCTTCTTAAAAAGCTTTTGTCAATGTCTTGGTACTTTCAACCAAACAAATTAAAATATTGTATTGTCCAAAATTAGTTAACATTTCGACGATTAAAAAATTACTACAATCAATAAATCTGAATTTCATTGATACATTGTATTAGATAAAGGCAAAAAGCTTTATTTTCTCAATGAATCTTTTGACTCTGCTAAAATAATGACTTGAGTGAACTTAACCAACATTCTGTACAAAGTTACAATCAGCTTAATTTAAACATTTAGGATAATGGAGTAGACCACACCGTGGCCAAGTGGTTAGACCGCTTGACTCTCACCAAGGTGGGATTTGTGGTGGACGAGGTATCTCAGGCATCTCCAGTTACGCTACCATCATTCCACCAACTGCTCCATTATCGCCTTATCCTATCTTTCATTTCACCCTCATTCTATGTCACGTAATTCCTCACTCCAGCCATTGGGCTGATCACCCATCTTGAGTACTCTTAACTAATCTAGAGTTACTACTCAACAGTATATGTAAACATAAATGGGAGATGTCAGATGGTTAGAAAGAATGTATGAAGTGGTCGTTGAATCCAGAACAATGTACTCAGTGAAGGTATGGGGCAAAACAGAGACAGGTACAAAATTAGACCAGATGTATGGATTGTTTTTCAAAGAACTACTAGGGCTGCCAAAATCGGCACCAAGAGAAGTGGCATTACTAGAGTTGGGTAATACAAAAAGGAGGGGAATAATAAGAGAGAGATTACTGAAATTCAGGTATAAGTGTATAATTGGCAGAAAGGGGAATTATTGAATCTGTGCATGAAGCAACAGAAAAGCATTAAGAACACAAACAGCTGGTGGTCGGAATTGGAAAGAATGGTATCGAAGATAGGCATGGGAGATTTATGGAGAGCAGAGGAGTCAAATCATAGCGGTTTTTGGAAGGAAGTGAGAACCAGCGTACAAGACATAGATAGGCAGGAGATATGGGAAAGTATAGAAGGAAAGAAAACTTTGAAATTTTATAAGCAACAGAATGGGGTATGGAAAAATATATAGATCAATGTGACAAAACTGTAGGAGAGAAGGCATAGCATGGATGAGAGTAAGAATAATATACCTAAAAGGGTTGAGAGGTAATGAGGTAGGGATATGCGAATTTTGTAGAGATGGTAGAATGTAAGGAGTTAACAAATTGCAGGAGAAAAATATGGGACAAGAAATGGGACAGTGTGAGCAAAGAGGTAGTGGCGTTACGCATGTTAACAGGGGATGGATGAAAAGAAAAATAGATTTGAAAGTAATGAGTCGGTAATTCAAACATAAACATCACTTAAATTATCCTTACTTGGACATGTTTCGGAGAACGTTTTGTTCCCATCGTCAGCAGAGAGTCGGATAACTGCTGACGATGGGGACAAAACCTTCTCCGAAACATGTCCAAGTAAGGATAATTTAAGTGATGTTTATGTTTGAATTACCGACTTATTACTTTCAAATGTTAAATACATCACTGTTTCTAACCTTTTGCTTCAAATAATAAGAAAAATAGATGTTTAGGCGAATACCAATATAAGTTAAGAGAAACGTGGTTTAGGGTAAAAGAAGTGAAGTTCAAGAAGAAATGACACCAAGCTGCTCAAGAAAACTAAAGGCTTATGGCCAGGGAACCTGAGTCAGTGAGTAAATATCAGGGTCAGCAATTTCATGTATTTGTACAGGATGTATGTACCTTTGACTGAGTAGGTGAATACATGAATCTTCGTAAATAATGTATATGCCACATGATGTTTTGGAAAATTCTGTTCTGTGACATTTATGGAATATGTTATATAAACCGTACTTTTAGATGAAACCCTTATGATATAATATGATTCAAATGATGAATAAGGAATTTGAATTTGTTTACTTTTCATTATGTATTTCACTTACACTTATGTCCACATACAATTATACATTACCCTTTTATACTATATGATCAACTTAGTTACAAAATCAATGGAGTCATTAAAATGTTATATAGAATAAAAAGAAGTATTTCAGAAAGTGGAGTCAACCACAGAACTGACGATAGGGGAGAAGTCCCCAGAAACTAGTCTTCATAAAAAACTTGTAAGTGGAGAAAAGTATATACAAGGTTGACTCACTTACCTAATTTTAGTAATCATTAAAATGTGTTTGTTTAATTTCAATCCATCCCACCAAACTTGCAGATGTCTTTACTATGTGGCCACACAAACATATTAAGTTAGATCATCAGTCTGCTACTGCAGGGCTTTCCCTTAAGCTAATAAAAAACTACATATATATGAATAACCTTTATGGGGCTTCCAATGACTCCAACTTGCATACAGAAGCATTTCCTGTGCTTAATGTTGTAAGCTTTGTGAATTCCAAGAAAGAAGGCAAGATTCTTTAGACTGTACATGGAGTGCAACTGGCAGAGATCCAGACAGCCAGAGGGGCAATGCCATTTATGCTAGAGTTGTAAAAATAGTATCTGAAGGCATGTGGTGCACAAAGAGTACTTTAAAAGAACAACATGCCAGAGCAACAGGCTACAGCAACTCTGGATGGTGAGCCAATCCTTCAGATATATGGGATTATGTGCACTACTATAAAGTGAGACCTCAAAGCTATTGTAATACATAAACTTTGTTTTTATTATACATAAATATGTTTAACAAAAGAAGTTAGTGAACACGCTTTACAAACACTTAGCTCTGCCTGTTATGCTATCCGAGAGCTGGTTAATGTGAGTTCTATTGACACACTTAAATTGGTATATTATGCATACTTTAACTCTATTATGGAGTATGGAATATTATTTTGGGGCAACTCAGTAGAAAGTAAAAAAATATTCCTTATGCAAAAGAGGGTTATAAGAATCATTACTAACACCCACACCAGATGCTCCTGTAAAGATCTTTTTACAAGATTGAAGATATTAACGCTTCCTTGCATGTATATATTCTCGATCCTAAAATTCTTTGTATGCAATCATGCCTTATTTGCAACAAATAATGTAATTCACAAAATAAACACTAGACAAAAGTATAATATCCATTATCCCAGTGCTAAACTTTCTTGCTTCCAGAAAGGTGTGTATTATGAAACTATCAAAATATTTGGCGCACTTCCTAATGTTCTTAAAGAAAAAGTTGATAATTTCGGTGCTTTTAAAAAAGCTGTTAGAGAGTACCTTTGCTCAAAATCTTTTTATTCTGTACAAGATTATCTGAATGACAAATTATCCTGATAATGCTTCTGTAGCTCTATAAGTAGTATTTACCTATTCCAATGACAAATCATTACTTATAAATATTTGATGCAAGCTGAAAGTTTATTTTTAATCTATATGTATTTAATAAATAACAAGAATGGTATCCATTGCAAAAAGGTTGAGACGTACTGGCATAAGCCAAGTGAAAGCTGGTTTAAAAAGTGTTTCATTTTGTATCAAATATAATTATCCCTGCTTTGTTTTCCATATTGTTGTTCATCTTGCCTGTATACCATAATATGTGTCTTATGTTAACTTTTGTACATATATATGCTATTAAACTTTATACCTCTAGACATGTTCAATGTTCACAGCCTTTTCTGGCTACAAGTGAACCTACTGAACGCAAATCAATCTAATCTAATCAAGCTTAACTATTTGCAAATTAAATGTTATGGTATTTACAAATGTTTTATCACACACTCAAATAGTGATTCATACATTTTTAAAACAGTTTGTAAAGTAAGCATTTTATCTACAAATAGCTTATTATATTTTACTTCTCATCTGTTTATTAACAGGGTGGGAGGTTTCATTTGAGTCCTAACAATGAACTGCTATTGCAAGAAACTACATCACATTCATTATGCATTTGGCAAAAGAGGAGTCTTATCCTGAACCAAGGTTGTGGGTTCAAACACAGCCAAGACGACAGCCTTTGAGTGTGTTTAAAAGTAACAGCCTCATGTCAGTAGATTTACTGGCATATAAAAGAACTAAAATAAAACAAATCTCTGGCGCAACAGCCCTAAGAGGGTCAAGGCCGACCAACCCGACTGCCCGCCTCACGCCTACTTATGCATGGCAGAGGTGGTCGATCATCCAACCAATACGGGGAGGAGATGTGATCAGCATCTCGGCATCCCCCAGCCAGAATGTTGGTTTTCATGACCAGGGCAGCTTAACTAATGTAAGCTCCTCACTTTCCTCACGATGCTGAGTGGGCACCGGTCCTATACGCAGGACTTAAAATCCGCACCCCATAGGTGGGATCGAACCTGGGCCGCTTTCCGTGGCCAGGTAACAAGGCATGCTGCCTTAGCTCACTAAACCGCGGTGCAGGACACATAAAAGAACTGCGGGATGCAATTCCAGCACACTGATAGCGCTGATATGTATGATTCTGGCAGCAGCATTGTTAACACACACACTTTTCTTCATTTTTTGAGCCTTAACTTCAAAAAGCTATGTTGTTTTCCACTGGATGGGAACCGGCCGTCATTTCATGCAAGAGCAGATATATGACACTGTAGTTACTTCAAAACTTTAATACTGAGGATTAGAGTGAATAACAGCAGTATACTGAGATACTATAAATGAAATTTGTCTATTTTTTACAATGAAAACGCAAAAGATACCATAAGAATCTGAACCACCATTGTCAGCAATTCTGTAGCCTGCAACATATTGGATTTCCTTCCATTTTAATTTCAGGATTTTTGTAACTTTTTGGAAAATCCACCCAACTATATAGGTAAACTTTTCATCTTGATTTGCTAAAATAGAACATTTCTTTTATTTGTGATCTTAAATTCATCATAATGAACTTAAGATTCTATATCCACGCATCAAATCAAATATCAACATACCCAATAAACTACAATGTGAGAATCTGTAAGTGAAGTTGTTAATATTTTATATCTTTGAGTCTTCAAATATAATTAAACAATTTTTTATTCATCTTCTTCAGATGTAACACACACGTAAAACCCATCAAATTTTAGGAGCAGAATTTAACATACATCTTTAATCAAGATTTTAAAATGCCTCATACTTTACAAATAAACTTTTATACTGAAACAGAGTTCACAAAAATATATAATCTTTACATTTTTATTTGTAAATTGTTAAAATATAAATTTTAAATATCATGAAAGAGAACCCTAGAAACAACTTACCAATGAAATAAACACTGATAAAAAATGGGAAATTCTTTATAATATTTAATTAGTTTAATTAGCTTCAGGAAGCTTCCTATCTCAGAAAACAAAAAATACAAATATATAAATCCTTTGTGTTGCATTCACATGACTTTCTTTACATTTCTTTCATTTAATCTCTTTTAAATTTCTTATAAATGATTGCATGAATATCTGTAATTTCTCATCCATTTTTCTCACGTATTCTTCATGTTTGTTGGACATTTTCAAAAGCAGTTTCATTAAGCATTTTGCTGTACCTAACAAGGGAAATACACTACTGAAGTGATAGTCAAATGTTTAAAAACGAGTTGCTGCCTTGAAATTATATACTCTTAATTTGACATAAGAAAAAAAAATTAGTTCAGCACTTTAAAAATATATCGTACAAATGCTTAATGCCATAAAAAATTAATAGACATACATTGTGTGTTTTAATGGCTCTACTTTTTCCATGTATTTCTTTATACTCTACCAGTTATTCAATATTCAGAATGAAGCCTTCACAGATCTTTGCAGAAAATTCAAGGTACACACTTTGTTAATCAAGCAAATTTCCCAAATATATGCACTTTAATTAAAACCATTAAGGGTAATTTTAATAGTTAAAAAATAATGAGAATGTTTCACGTAAAAGCTAGAGTGGAAGATTTTCTTGAAAATATTTGAGGCGCTGAGGACCATAAGGGCCCAAAGTACAGAAACATAGTTTTGAGAAAAATAGATATTTGTTAAAATCAGAATTTCCATTATGAACGTGATGCAAAGAGTAAATTATTTTGGCAACACAAGATAAAAATTGAACAGTACAGAGCTAAAAAATAATACTTTATGCTTTTGACCCATATGTAATTGGATATCAAGAAAAACTGGTGAGACAGCTTCTTATGAACGTTGACCACAAGGTTGGTAAACATCAGAGCATGCATATCAAAATGTTGTCCTTTAGACCCTTATGGTTCTAAGCATCTCATTTGGAAAATACAAAATTAAAATACTACGCACAGCGCATTTTCTTTCTGATTAGATTTGTATTTTCTTTTTTTCTATAAATGATTTTATTGGATTAGGAATCTCAAAACATCTACTGTCTACCCATCACAAGAAGGCAAGTAAGATCTGAAGAGGGAGACTTGAACTGTTTATCTGCTCTGTTAGTGGATTTGTTTACTACGAAATGAGTGTTCGAGAGTGCATGAGTCACCCATGCTGCTAGATCTAATGCTCATTTCAGTAACTGCTGTGATACGTATTATGCATGGGCGAGTTATGTGACACTTTATGTCAGATGAATCTAGCAACCTTATATCCAGATTGCAAGCATAAACATCATGCGGCCAGAAAAAGTGATTACATTACCATTCCTCTGCCTTGCCTTGTGTTGGAATGAAATCTTGATATTTAACTTTTGGGTGGAATGTAGTACTTTCTCAATGTGTAAATAAGAAACTATATTTAAATGGAAAAGAAAATAGCAATTTGGTTCAATTTGGTCACTGTTTCATACATGTGTAGAGTAATAGCATACAATTTAGCTGTATGTTAGATTCATGAAAACTATGAGATAAAGAAACACGGCAAACAGAAAACTGTCTTGGGCTTGAACTCACCAAAAGCTGAGAAACACATCTGTGAATGTTTCCGCACATGTGAAAAGGGCAAACACTATCCAGTACATCATCCATTTTACCTGCAAACATAAACACAAAGTTAAGTTTCCTTTGACAGTAGAGTCAATAAATATATTACATATATATTAAATAGAAAACACCCTTCTCAAACAATACTCTTTTCAAGATTTTAACTACTGCCCTTTAAAAGCAGGAACAAAATGCAATAATAATTGAAACAGGAGAAAAGAAAAGAAAACAAAAGTAAGGAATGTAATCTTGTTATATAATAAGAGGTAAGCTGTATATTGCACAGAAATATAATTTAAAATTATTTTCATGCATAAAAAAATTCACTTGTGCTACACATAAAACATGTCTATAATTAAACAATATCTGTATAATTAATTCTATAAAAATGCATGAAGTAACAAAAATCATCAGAGGAAGAGTACTATCAACAAAAGTATACTTTTTTTTTTTGTAGTTTACGTCCTCCAACGCTAAGCCATATTGGACGATGAGTGGAATGGATGAAATGATGCTCAAATGAGCCCAGGGTCCATAGAGCTTACAGCTACCCAACATCCGTCTTTCAGGATAAGGGAAAACCTTGGAAAAAACCCCTCCAGGTAACTCAACCTGACTGAGATTTGAACTCGGGATCTCTTGAACATGAGGCAGACATGCAACCATCTACACTATCAAGGCGAGCTAGTGTACTTTTGACTAACATGCTCTAAAAACAACCTGCTTCAACCAACCATAACCACATATCCTAGATTTGTATGTTTCATCAACTCCGTAGCATTTGTCTGTTTTATTACCTCCCTAGCAGCTATCAATGTGTTTCCAATCATTGCTTTCCTCACAGACAATTGAAGTTAGCTTCACCAAACACAAATACAGACAGAAACAGTAATGAAGCAGTTCACTAAACAATGTTTTACAGTTATTGTTTTACATAATAATCTTTATATACTTTTTATTAACAACGAGATAGTCCATAAAGTCCCACTGTAATTTGATATTCATCTGAGTAAATCAAAACCTCTAGTGAAATTACTGTTCAACCTTACAGTATTTTCAAGTTTTATTTTGTTTCATTATATGCAAATATGCTACAATCCTAACAGAATATACAGTTAGTTACATTAGAAGGTTTAGTTTTGTTTGTGAACATATTTTATAGCCTTTTAAAAATACAATTTTTTAAACTTTAGGTTAGTTATCAAATTATTAAATATTACAGAAAAAGTATTAAAGTCATGAATGTTGGAGTCATGCAGTTGAAGTGAATAAATTTAGCTGTACATGCTTCCATATAATGTGTTACAAAATGTTGATAAGACAGTACGCATTATGGGAGTATTAGCTGAATTTCAGAATAATGTTACTATTTCTCTTCATACATTCTTTCTAACCATCTAACTGACATCTCCAGTTGTTTATTCTTAGTCCCCAGTCAGCGCAAAACCTATGCATTGCCTCAATTGATTTTTGTAGACCTATTACGGAAATTCCTCCTACCGTTAAATCATCTGCGTACAATAAACCAGGAATCGTTTTGTTCATTATTATTGGGCAATGGACATTGCTTTCCTTAACCCTCTCTATTATGTCGTCTATAAATAAACTGAAAAGTACAGGACTCAATTTGCACCCCTGTCTTAAGCCTAACTTCTGTTTGGCTTCTTCTGATAATACATTCAACCCACATCTTATACTGAATTTCACCCCACTATAAATCTTATAAATTTTACTATTTCTCCATTTGTACATGCCAGTACAGTACAGACATTTAATTCAGAGAAAGGGAATTTTCATCTGAAATAGTATTTTTCACACCACTAAATTTGTAATGCATCTTAAATCTAAAATAACTTCATAGAATTAGTAAAACTTTAACAGATATTTAAGAAAATTATGGTAACTGGATTAACAATTTAGAGATCTCTTTATTCTTCACATTTTCAACCAAATTTGAAATGGGATTTAATGTGTCACACTGAACATATATAGGACGAGGTTTGGAAAGGTAAAGACAGACTTGAAAAATTCAATATCATAGCCGCTAATTGATGCTGTCTGTCCAGTTGCTCTAACCACTGAACTATCACGGCAAGATGACAGCACATCATTAAATTTCCAACTGACTGCATTTTTCTCGGTAAGCCATAAGAGAATCTCATACGTGATAACGTACCTTAATGGAGACTTAAAATGTTTAAGTCCCGGACTTCATAGTTTGATATTAGAGCAATAAATAGAAATTAATTTTTCTTTCACACTAGCCATGTGTAGGACAAGGTTTGGTAGCTCAGTGGTTAGAGCAACCGGTGGAGACTGGGAGATCCGTGCTTCAATTCTGGCTATGCAATAAATTGTGCAGTCTGATTATAGCTTTCCAAATTTGAAACGAATTGCATTAAAACATTTTACACATAAAATGTCAACATGCATGCCCATAAATAGGAGTAAAAGAAATTGGAAGACTGATAAACTTTCTGCAGTAGTAAATACATCTAAAACATAATTTCCTGCTTAGATAAATTTTAAAGCACCTTTTTCTATAGAGTTGTAACATCTGAAAGGACAGAAAAGGACATCTGAAAGGATAATCAATACCTGATAGATGGTGCATTGCAATACCTTTTTCTCTTTCTTACATATGCACTCAACTGTTTAGCTGTTATAGTTCTATGAACATAAACAAATAGTGGTTTCTTCCATATATGGATAATAAATAGAATATCGCAGGATATAGAATACATTGCCATGTTTAATTCTTCATATAAAAAGGTTTAATGTCATCCAAAATAAAAAAGGAAACTGGATTCTACACTGGTATATTCCCCGCCCCACAAATTTGTATGTGACGAAGATACAAGCTGTCCCATTCGATTCGATGAAGAAAACGTAAAAATTTGGAATGGAGGCGCGTTTTTAAACGCCGGTAAAACGCGTTCGAATGAACTTAAAGAAATATTTTGGCTTGTTTAATTAACTCTATTAATATTTAGTGAGTTAAAATATCGTTACAGTTGGTGCGAATCCCGTGGAAAGGAAGATTTGAAAGTAAATTGCATGATAAATATGGTGACAAAATTCGGTATTATTCGACAGAGCGTTGAGGCGTATTGACCCTCAGGTGACCAGCTGCGATCGTTCCTTATCAGGTCTCTTATCTGGTCGATTAGAAGAGTAAAATATTAGTAAGTTGACGTACAGTAAGATACGGAACACAAATAGAGCGATTGGAAGCTGCGTGTGTCTATATGTTTTCTCGCGCCTGCCGAGATGGACTCGCCGTGATGTACGATAAGCTGACGTAAACATCTGTGTTGTGAATTTTTCCGATACTTTTTTGTTTTAATTTTACGTCCTCCGACGTTAAGTCATATCGGACGATGAAAGGAATGGGCGAAATGATGCGCAATGAGCCCGGGGTCCATAGAGCTTAGTTACCTGACATTCGCCTTTCAGGATAAGAGAAAACCCCGGAAAAAACCTTATCCAGGTAATTCACCCTGACCAAGATTCGAATTCGGGACCTCTTGAACGTGAGGCAGACACTACCACCACGCTACCGAGGCGGGCTTTTTCCGATACGCCTTCTCGCTTTGCCATGTAGTACACTTGGTTGCCTTCCCTACAGAGTCAGATGCCATTTCACCAACCTTTCAAGCGGAGGGATATGTGTGTGTGTAGCGTTCTGCTTCTGTGGTTTGGTCGAACAAAAGCAGAACTTTTTTTTAGAATCGCTGTTTTTTTTTTATGAAAAAATGACTATATTTTTCATTTTCATGTAATCCTTTAGGCCTCAGTTTTTTCTCAGCCGCTACTTTTATAAATCCAGCAACATGTTCAAGTAACCATGCACTCCCTTTTAACCACAGCTTTCTTCTTCTTCCCCTCAGTGCACTTCTGCGGATGAAATGTATTCTTACATTCCAGTTTTCCTCCAATTTGTATGTAAATTTACATATACAAACTCAAACGTGGCATGCATCTTATGATTTCTTTATTCATTGGCCCACAAAAATTAACGTATACGTAAAAAAAAAAAAAAAAAAAAAAAAATAATAATAATAATAATAATAATAATAATAATAATAATAATAATAATAATAATAATAATAATAATTTTAACACAACTCTGAAAAAAACATTTTATTTCTTTACACGTAATACCATCAACTCCAATCAAATCTTTCATTTATTGTCACTTTACTGAAGTATCAGAAAATGCATCTATCATATTTCTCTAAAAAAATGTGAATACGCCTGGCTCTTTTTTAACAGGATTTTTTTCATTAATAAAATATTGCATTATTTGAGAAACCATTTCAGCTAGAGTTTTTAGCTTTAGCACAGTCATTTCTTTTATTTATTCATATTAAGTGTGCTTTTTTTGAAGGAAATAGCCTTAAAAGCAAAAAATTACAAAATATAGTCTAACTGTCAACTGTAGCTACTGCATGGCAAAGCGAGGTGTATCGGAAAAAATTCTGAACACATAGATGTTTACCTCAGCTTATCGTATATACACGGTGAGTCCAGTGTATGTATAGTCTGTTCGGATATAATCATGTCTTTTGTACAGCAATGTGTCATACATCGGCAAGCGCGAGAAAACATCATATAGACACACGCAGCTACAAAACGCTCTATTTGTGTTTCGTAACTTACTGTACGTCAACTTACTAATATGTCACTCTTCTAATCGACCAGATAAGACCCGATAAGAGACGATCACAGCGCTGGTCACCTGAAGGTCAATACGCCTCAACGCTCTGTCGAGTAATAATACGATGTATGCTAATATTGTGAAGATGCATCGGGGAAGAATTGTGGTTAGATGGGAGGCCAATTTGCCACTCTAAGAAATTGCTCAAAATTATATACTCATGTTTATTTTTTAGAACTTGCACCCAAAACACGCCACCATATGAGGAAAAAGGTAAATAGATACACTGAAAAACGAATTATGACAACGAAAATGGATGGACTGCGAAGAAGCCCGAGAATATATCATATTTAAGCATAGGACATTAAATGGATGCAGAGAAAACTTGTTTTAATAGGACAGAAAGATCTCTGCAAAAGCAAGTATGTGTTCAACGCGTTCCGAAGAAGGGCCCAAACGTACTGTCCAGCAACGCAAAGAAGGTCCCTGGAAGGTATGTGCTGCCTTGCACAGTGGGACAAGGACAGCGAATGTGTGTGACAGAGAACGCTTGCTACACAAGGAACAGAACCTTAAAAAACATGCGCCGTATTCACTCTGTACACTAAAACCGAGAAGATTCATTCACAAAAGTAGAAGCCGTCAGAATGTTTTTGAATAGTCTGTAACTACACTGACATGGGGTGTCGTAAACCTGTCCAGGAAGGGTGTGGGAACTTTCGCCAACTGTCTTGCGTCTCAAGCGTCGGAGACCATCTCTCCTGTGGAGGACAGTATCACCAATTGGTCTACTGCTGGAGTTGCGTGGAAGAAAATGGCAGACGCTGAATGAAGGAATAAGTACAGCTATGTGGAAACAGGAGGGTAGAAAACTTTGGAAAACCAGAGTAAAAAGCCGCTGCTGGAAAGCGGAGACCTGTAAAGGTGAAGTATATCATTAACCATCGCTCACTATCGATGCCGAAAATGTCCTCCATCTGCTGCAATACACATCTGCCATCTTCGTGTAAAAGAATAAAGTTCCACGGCAGATATAACGGTTCAGGTCATCAATAAGATGAGGATTGTTCCTGTACATCCTACCCTTTAGTGTTCCCATAAGTACACTGAGGATGTATTATTTCGTACTGTTCTTTACATAGAATTTAAAAATATCTATCGCAACTGCAACACATCGGAGCGATAACACAGTTCAGTTTGCCAGCCAGGCAGATTCGGTGAGATATCTTCCATCGCTCGTCCGCTGTGGAACTGGCAATGCCATGACAGCACCATCACGGTATTGGCTAAGCCCATGTTCAGTCTTGTTCTGTAGCTACTCTGTCGTATTGTCTAGGTTGTAGGTCAAGCTTTTTGCCATCCTCACCGAAGGCCATTAACAAACGATGCTCGAAATCTTGATCTACAACCCAGACCATACTTAACTGAAACTGCCATCAAAACTATAACTGTGTATAATTTAAATAGGAAACACTGCTAGTAATCTGTTTAGAGTTTACTGTCGAAACCTAAACGCACTACAGATGAGATGAGTTATCAGAAAGGAAGTCTCAGCTGGGTATGCTATCACAATTATTCAAATAGACGTTCAGAAATTTGAGACTTGGCCAATGAAAGTGTCCTCAGAAGACTACAGCTGCAAACTTGACCTTGGATGAACCTGTTTCCTTCTCTACACCAACACTGACAGAGACCGTGTATCCAGCAGACTCTTGAACTTGCAACACTTACCACTTCAAGTTAAGCAGTCATTACATACATTAATCTCAATTCAAGATGATTAGACGGAACTGTCCAAGGACGTATTTCATGAATCACATCATGTGTATGTCCGTAATTATGTATGTATCATGTGCCACACCATCGGACACCCTTCGCATGGCAATCCAATATTCACCACCACCAACTCATAATCTATTGCCATTGCAATCATCATTGCACTCGAAGTTGGAACTCAGGTCAAATTTGCAGATTTTCTAGTATTAAGAAATGTAATTATCACACGCGAAGGACAAACATCAGGATTTGTTCGCGTGTGAAAACTGCAAAATCATTTTCTACCGTAATATCGATCTCTAAATGACTTATCAGTCCTTATTTCTTGACAATAGTTTCAGAAGAAGAAATGTGAATCGAATAATCTGTATTGCATCTGCTCATTGGTCAAGCCACAACGATCTTATCTTAATTACATTGTTGGAGTCCATATTTTGGTGCATGATGGCTTTTATATCACACATATCCAAGGAACAGTTTTATTTAGGTTGTCTCATAAGTAATGTCGATTTTTTTATTTTGGAGACCAAAACACTAAAGATTTACCACGTTCTGGAAGATCTAAAGAACGGAATATTGAGGATGCATGCCAAGTTTTGAGAGAAAATCCGCAAAATAGTACCCCTAGTTTCTCAGGAGAACTTGGTGCATCAAAAGATGACGTACATCACATTAGGACACTTGAAAATCATACACGAGAGCATCGAGCTGTAGATCTGCACCTCATGAACTGGCACCTCAATAGACTGAACGTAGGGTATATATCTGTCGTCGGCTTATCCTATGGATGATAGATCTGCTAGGAGAACTGTCACTTGTGATGAAAAATGGGTCTAATAGGAACTGGGGAATACAGTACGCTTAAGCGATAGTCAAGCTACTCGACCTAAATACCAAGTTTGGTATTTTAACCTAGTTTACGTTGTTGGATTATGTTGTTCACTGGCCAGTCCCCTCACACACACGCACACATTTTTTTCTAAAATGGTTTACTTGCATTCAGGGATCTCATAATGTGCATTTACCAGTAAATATACAGTATAAATTTTAGGATGGAATGCAATACTTTCTCTACTTAAACAGAAAGTAAAAACGGCTATTCTATGCAACAAAATTGACATATCAGACAAGTTATGCGTATATTTTTTATGCATTTAGTGCCCTTTAAAACATTAACTGTTGTAGATAAGCGTGCACGAGTACCAATCAATATAGAGGCGGGAGTACAAACAGTATGCAAAAGATACTTGAAGTATATTTGCAACTCATATTGAAACAAACTAAAGCGGCCCGCCTCGGTAGCGTAGATGGTAGCACGTCTGCCTCACGTTCAAGAGGTCCCGAGTTCGAATCTCGGCCAGGGTGAGTTACCTGGATAAGTTTTTTTTCCGAGTTTTTCCTTATCCTTAAAGACGAATGCTGGATAACTCTAAGCTCCATGGACCCTGGACACATTTGAGCATCATTTCACCCATTCCATTCATCGTCCGATATGACTTAAAGTTGAAGGACGTATATTAAAATACACAAAAAAAACAACTAAAGCGTATTATTGCATCATTCATTTATACATGTCTCTCTTTCATGCATCTTTCAGGATAACGGAATATCTCGGTGGGAAAACCCCTAATCCAGATAACTCACCTGACCTTGATTCGAATTCGAGACTTCTTGAATGTGAAGCAGACTCATCCGTACACCAAAGGGATGGGACATGTCTACCTAAATGGCATATGTAATAATTGTAATGTTCGAATATTCAAGACATGCTACTTCGGATTTAAAAAAAAATGTGAGCCCGCCTCGGTCAGGGTGAGTTACCTGGATAAGGTTTTTTCCGGGTTTTTCCCTTATCCTGAAAGACGAATGTCGGGTAACTCTAAGCTCTATGGACCCTGGGCTCATTTGAGCATCATTTCACCCATTCCATTAATCGCCCGATGACAACGTTGGAGGACGTAAAATTAAAAAAAAAAATGTGAGACCGCTCAGTGACCCAGTGGTCAGACCACTCGACTCACGCCGGGTTCGATTCCAGGCGACAGCATGAGATTTGTGGTGGAAAAAACGGTGTAGGGGCGGGTTTCCTCCCGGTGCTCCGGTTTCGACGCCCCCCCCCCACCAATCTCATTCCCCCGGTGCTCATCTTCATTGCATGTATCATCAGTGTCACCGCCTGCGGTGCCCCATGCAGTAAAAGTGGGCGTTTATTGCTTATCAAAAAAAAAAATATATGTGACTTATCGAAGATATTGCTCGCTGATTAAACTGTGAGACGGTCAAATAAAAATTGGTGGGAAGCGCTTTTAAATATCATTGTATTCCCACTGTATTTCTCTCCTTGTTTGACATCACTAAATCTCTCTTGTAGTTCATTTTCCTTACACAGACAGTGCATCTATCCATCTATTTGGAGCTTTGAGTGCTATTCAGTACATTCATTCATGGTTTGTTCTTTAGATAGGATGCGTGGTGCATCCTATAAAAAGAAAAGAGTGCTTCATCAATTCTCACAGTTCGCATTCAATGGGATTCATAGCTAAACGAACACAAAGAAAGTGTAGTTTTGATGACTAGGGATAAAATAAGAATATGCATAACATTCATTAATAAAAAAGATACATTTCAAATTTTGAATGCAAACGCTGGAGAGAAACATATCCATTTTGTTAATGCCTTCTGTTAATAGCTTTCCTTTTACTCCTTTTCCTACAAACAGAAACAGATTTCTTTTTAGGAGCTGTAAAAACAACACCAACTATGGCATTGCTAGTAACAACGGCCATTTGGCCGATTGATTTATTAATAAGATTGAAGGGCGCAAAATTTTGGGCGAAAAAAGGAAACTTAGAAAAAGTTTATAATATAACTGGAGTCAGAACAAACAAATCTTGGGTGATTAAAAATAGTTTAAAAGATAAATGGCAAAATGAATGGACAGAAAGTCTAGAAGGTAGAAGAGTGTTTGAAATTTTTCAGAACGTCAAAGAGAGACTAAAATTGAATTTTATTCAACCAACAAAGGGATTTATACATTATATAACAGGACACGGACCTTATAAGACCTATTGGAAGAAAATCAATAAAACTGAAAATGATATATGTGAATTATGTAACAAACAAGATAATCCTGAACATGTAGTATTTGAATGTGGAAGATATGCAATTCACCAACAAGAAGAGAGGCATGCGCTAGCAGGATATATCGTATATGACATAATTCGAGATCAACAATTGGTAAATAAATTACAAGTTTTGACTAACTTTGTAAGTAAGTAAGCATGGGAGGTAAAAATATTCAAAGGAGAAAGAGTTGATAATAGGCGAAGAATAGTACAAGATCCAAGAAGGAGTTCTAGAATACAAAATAGGATAAGACGGGAAGAATTATTGAATAATCTAACAATGGAGCTGACTGCATGGGCGGCGGAGGGAGAGAGTGATGGCAGAGGCCATGGTGGACTACAGAATTAGTAGATTTAGATATAGATTTAGGAAATAAGGATTTTGTAATTTTTATAGTTGTTTTCTTTTGTTTTTTGCTTTTTTGTGTTTATTTCTGTTATTTTATTTCATTTTATTTTTGTAGAGTAGTTTTCTGAGAGATTTGTATAATTATAACATTTGTAAGGATTTTATGGAAAAATAAAGAGAAAATTTGGATATATGCCCCGGTATAGTTGTCTAGGTGCCGGGGTAGAATATTCAGATTTTATTTATTCATTTATTTATTTATTTATCCCTCATCCATCGAAGATTCTCGCCATTAGCACCAAAGCTGTACAGGTGTGCGTTCTATTAAAATGCACTTCATATTCAAATGGCCTCGAAATATAGTGTGTGTGTGTGTGTGTGTGTGTGTGTGTGTGTGTGTGTGTGTGTGTGTGTGTGTGTGTGTGTGTTTTTGTGTTTGTGTTGGGGGGGCGGCTTTAGCTCTTCAGTTTTCACCAGCATGCTATATTTCCTCTACCACAGATAAGATAAATAAATGAACGTGATTTCAGTATTTTAATAATGCCCACCTCGGTAGCGTAGATGGTAGCATGTCTGCCTCATGTTCAAGAGGACCCCAGTTCATATCTCGGCCAGGGTGAGTTACATGAATAAGGTTTCTCCGGGGTTTTCCCTTATCCTTAAAGACGAATGTAGGGTAGCTGTATGCCCCATGGTCCCTGGACACATTTGAACATCATTTCACCCACTTCATTCACCGTCCGATATGACTTAACGCAGGACGACGTAAAATTACAAACAAACAGTATTTTAATAACCCTCTGAAAACGCCTAGAGCTGTAGCTTCAGGAAACATTTCAAGCGCATGTCGGTAACAAATCAAACCATAACAAAGGATTCTAATGAATATGACAAAGCGAGCGGAAGCATATCTTTTTAAGATGGAGGTCTATTTACGTAATTATCATTCATTTCAATGACAGTACATTTTGAAGTCCAATAACAAGGTGGCGTTTCTCGAATAAAGACCACTAATAAAGATTTTTTATAATTAGGTATAAGAATTTCTAAGCATTAAAGCCAGTAGGAACCATTACTGAACTTGGGCCAAGTACGTCGCAGTTAACAAACCACCTCCATGCTTTTGACTGCAGACAGCACTCACCACGTTTACCTGATTGTCAGTGACCTCTAGCTGCTGTCAAAGGGTTGGGTGTCCTTGAAGACAAATGCTTAAGAATTCCAATGCCAGCTTATAAACTTGTTCGGCTGACATATCTCAGGTCTCCGTTTCTTTCCCTTAACGCTGGCTCGCTAATACATGGCGTTATATAACAAACCCTGCGCAATCTAGACAAAATCGACGCGATAAAACTTGGCATGATAGATGCAGGTGCTTTCGTCATCCTGAGAGGCTGGTTTAAACCAAGGAATTCTCCCACTATTTAAGAATTTGCATGCGTTTCTGATGTATTAGCTGCATTGCATAATACATTTGATCTGATTATGAAAATAAAGTTTATATTATCCTAGAATATCCTGAGATAAATTAAGTTAAATTAGGAACTTACGTATTGCCAACAACCAAATTCACGATAGCAACAAATGGAAGGCGACTAACGTACGTACGTGACTGTTAAAGAGATTTGGTGGAGGTAATCTGAACTGAACTGAACCAAATCGAAGAATAACGAAGCGGGTCTCATTGTGTAATTTTTAACACATTTATTTTGTACTTATATTATTATTAGTGCACGAAGCGGATTGTGCGAAGTGATCCGGGTTAGCTTTCCGGTACTAACATGGGGACCCCCCCTATGCTGGAAGCCTGATAACGGATGCACTTACAATTGACGAACCACTTAGTGGCGCCTAAGAACCTAAAACTCTGCATGTGGTGAGCGACAAGATGATGACATACTGTCTTATTGGCCACATACCGCCTCGATGGATGTACAGGAGGCGGAGGTTGCAGCTGTCATGCTGTGCTAACGTTATTCGCAATTGACGGAAGCCTGTGCCTGTTACTTTTTTTTACGTCCTCCTACGTCAAGTCATATCGGACGATGAATGGAATGGGTGAAATGATGCTCAAATGAGCCCAGGGTCCATAGAGCTTAAAGTTACCGACACTCGTCTTTCAGGATAAGGGAAAACCCCTGAAAAACCCTTTCCGGGTAACTCACCCTGACCGAGATTCGAACTCGGGAACTCTTGAACGTTAGGCAGACATCCTACCGCCACGTTACCGAGGCGGGCTGTGTGTGTTACTGCGATGAATAAGTGCATGCTACGGTAACTGCTACCTTGGGTATCTCAACATCGAGGACTAAAAAAGTGTAATACATTCAATCTTTTCATTTTTATTTTCGCTTTACATAGAAACATTTTCACAATTTTTATTTTACACACACACACACACACACACACACACACACACACACACACACACACACACACACACACACACACACACACACACACACAAAGTGCCATTTGTTAACATATATACATGACAAAAATGTTTTATCTTCTTTATTTTCAAACCCGAGAGATCATTTTACAAATTAAGCCCAAACGGACCCCGTTTCTATAATAGGGGCAACGTTATATGAAACAGGGATTATAGAGAAAAGAGCATTCTATCTTTATTGTAATGGAAAAATTGTACTGCCCTCCTTCAAGTTTGTTGTTGATATGAGAAGAAAGTGTATGTATGTTTCACAGAGAAATTATGATAGAAAGCACTAGAATATTGAGACATTCCTCTCATCTTGTATTTCAATAGTTTTACCTTCTTTTACAGCCCGTTTTATTTGGCACTATAAATACTAGGGAAAAAAGTGTTCAATTTTAAGTACAACGCAAAGCAGCAATATTGTGCTCATGAAATATCAGAGGCAATGCTTGAAACTTCTGGAATGGAAGGCTAAAAAGTTCGGTCTAAATGGAAGTGGTATTGTGCGACAGATCTCAATGTATGATATCAAATTTCCGCGTAACATGGCACTTATCTGTACGTGGCCACGCATGTCAAGAGGATGGAAGTGATGCAAACTTTCCGGAGAATTCATAAACATCCTCTCTCTCTTCATGAAGGTTTATCAGGAATAACTGGCTAAAGCTAAAACGCAGACAGCCAACAAACTTTATGAATTTACTAAGCTGTGCAATAAAAAGAACTCTACTGTGTTTGGAATGCTATTAAATGTTTTGTTTTCTGGTTCTGATAACACTTGCTCCAAACAGTATCCAATTCTCAAAGTAAACAAGTAAAACAGCGGAATATGAAACATTCAATGCCACGGCAAGGAGTCAAACCATGGATCTTCTGCTCTCCGTGACGATACTCTTAAAGCTTGAGCTACCATAGCGACATACCTATCAGCTCATTAAATCCTCTCATTCAGTTCAAGTATCAGTAAAGCTACATCACGATATCAAATACTAGAGATGTTATAGCTATCGAGGAAGTACGGGAATTTAAGTACATATACATGGCAGAGCGCTGAAGGCATGACCATCTAATCCTTGTTTCACATAAGTTTGCCCCGTATCTCTTAACGGCCACGTGACCGTATCACCTCTCATTGGCTGCTATTGTAGTATAGACTGTTGTGCGGTAAAAATTAGTTCGTTATTTAACATGGTGATATATCTTTATATGTTGGAAGAGAATTGTCAAATATATATTTTCGTTACTGTTTTAATTAAATATATTACGCAACAGAGTTGATTTATCTGAAATGCATGTTAATTCTTAAACGAAGTAAAGAGGAGGTTCCTTTGCTCTCATGCACATGGCACGATAGCACGTGATTTAGCTGTAGTGATGACATTTGTTTATATGACTTATCACTGACCTTGTTTTGAACTGGATTAGTAATATATCGCCATTCGAAGGTGTGTTGTGCCGAGTGCGAGAGCTAAATTATTTTATTGATCGTTTATTGCGCGTGTACTTATATGTATAATGGCAGAGTCTAGCGCCAGTTTTTCGCTGAAACATCGGAAGGGAAAAACCTTTACAAAGCGGCGAAGAAAGAATTGTGTTGCATGTGTTTAATGCACACACAGAGAAGAATCCGTCTTTGTCAGTAAGAGAAGTCGAACAGCTGTGCTCTGAACTTACAGGTGTGTTAGATGCTTAGGAACATCGCGACATGAAACTGAGACAACAGGAAAACTTACCACTCCTGGGGCGATACTGCTGTGTGGCGAAGACGTTAGTTAAGGACAATCAGAATGTACCGGGATACAAATCGCAAAATATACTACATTGACGAGAGTTGGGTGAATGAAGGACACACGATAAGTATGGCGTGACACGACTTTTAAGACTGAAAGACAAGCATTTTTGGAAGGTATGTGTGCTGGTTTAAAAAGTCCCGGTGGAAAAGGCCGAAGGCCATTCATTATAAACTTGTTTCAGTTTCATTGCTCATTCATTCAGTTTCAAATTGTTCAGTTTCATTATAAACTTATATTTTTGCATGCCTTCATATTCTTATTTGTATGATTTTATCTATCTTCCTGCCAATTATTATGACGTTTACTGCAGGTTTCAATGTGACGGGAAGGCACCGCCTATGGCCTATGGTGCGAAAGCATTCGCCAATTAGGATGAGGGGAAGGTAGTTGCACGCGGAGTGATACATGTCAGCGGGGCAAGGTTATATGAAACAGAGATTAGAATACTATTCAAGAAGAATTTGGTTGAGGCGCACTGACCTTCATCGACGAGCGCTGTATTCGCTTGTCTTGTTTAATAGAAGAGCGAAATACTAGTAACCTAGCGTATACTCGTGCTGCTTAAAAGGTTACCCTGGCCTTATCTTTGTTAATACAAACCCCAAGAAAACGCACTGATTATTCTCGGAATGGTGAGAAGGGTAATGAAGCGCTTCTCAGACGTTTGCTAAGCACCGATGAACCCATCGCTTCAGTAAATGAATGCGCAGGAATCACAAATGACAGGTATATTATGTCCACGTGGGGTAATCAGTGCGTTATGTGAGAGGTTTATATTAAAGATAAAGCCAGAGTAACCTGAGCAACACGATAATACAGTAAATGATGAAACACAAATAAAGCACTTGGGAGCTGTGTGATATGAAAAGCCAGCCAATTAGTATACGCAAATGTAAATTACTATTGCGGCTACACAAAGGGATTTTGATTTCCTCTTCTTTCTACTTGTAATAATATCCAATCGCGTTATATATAATTTTTCGCGCCTGCCGATGTATGGCACTTTGCTGTCAAGACATGATTGTACCTGAACCGAATGTACATACAGTGACTGTATATAATATAAACTATATAATTATATACATTACATATAATATTTAATATATGATAACTCCGTATATTTTCCAATACTTTTCCACGCTTTGACATGTAGTAATTAAAACTTAAGATATCTTTGAAGTATGAGTACCTAACATTCCTCCTGCACGTCCATCGACCTTCTAAAAATAAACATTCAGTGCGCTTTGTTTAAGCTTGAATGAAAGTACAAAACCAGATAGGTTCTGCAGCTAAATCTACCAGATAAGAGACATCGAAGCATTCAATGAAAAATGAACCATTTAAGGAACTGTAATAAAGCAAAATAAATTACTTACATCTAGGTGTGTAAAATTGCATAAATGAAACAAATAACTAATAACAATTAATAAGTAATAAATGGAAATTAAAAACAGCTAGTGTGAAGGAACAATTAATTTCTAACAATTAACTTAAAATAATAAGAGTTTAAAGATAAAGCCTGGGACTCAAGTACTTACGATAGTAAGTCGCCACAAACGGTGTATCTCGAATACGAGAGCTCCTAGTGGTTTACCGGGGAAATATGAGTCAACTGGAGAATTTAATGTCATAACGACATGTTGGCCATGGTAGTTCAATGGGTAAGAGCGACTGGACCGAAACCAAGAGATCCCTGGTTCAAATCCTGGTCGTGGCATTGAATTTTTCATTTTTAACTTTAGAGATAGATTCACATTCCACGTCAATTGCATTGTCAGTTATGAATTTTTGTAACATTTAGAATAATCCTGTAGATAACTTATATTTTTAAACGAATGAATGATTGTGGTTTAGGGCGCTCAACGGCGCGGTCATCAGCACCCCTAAAGACTAATCATGCTAAAACTAGATTAAAAGAACTAAGTTGTGTCCAGCCTAAGTAAAACACACACATCTCGTGCGTCAAAACTAAAACATACTTAAAAACATACAACAGTTAAAAACGGATAAAAAGTTAAAAGTTAAATTCTAAAACTGAAAGTTAAAAAGAAGTTAAAAACTTTGGCCACCGCTTTTTGGTCGTCCGCCAATACCTCGTGCAAGCTGGCCGGCAGCTGGAGGGACCGGCGCAGACGAGCTAGGTGAAAGCAGTTTATTAAAACATGGCGGACCGAGAGAGCATCCCCGCAAAACGGACAAACTGGAGCAGGGTCCTTCTTAAAACGATAAAAATGCGTAAAAAAAACAGTGGCCTATGCGCAACCGAGCCAATTGCACTTCTCGGCGGGATGGACGGCAGGAGGTTACCCAAAACAGTATTTTTAAAGGATCTAATTTTTAGGTGCCATTCGTTTTCACACAAGATAACATAACATTTCTTCCAAAGAAAATTTTCAAGGGACGCCGGCCCTCGTAGCCGGTCGCTAAAGCGTATGTCGCTAGCGTTCCGCCGCGTAGAGGGTCTCGGGTTTGAGTCCCGCCTTGGGCATGGGTGTTTATGTGTATAGTCAATGTGCGAAATTAAGGAAAATAGATAAGGAAATAAACGGAAATAATGAAAAAAAAAGTTAAAAAAGAAATAGGAAAAATATGTATCTATGTACATAGATATATATTTTTTTCATAAAAAGGAGAGTCTCACAACATTCTAGATATGCACTTTGACTAGTAAATACCTTTAATATATGGTATTTTAAGTGAGTTTAAGAAAATAAACCATTTCAGAAAGCTCTCCATGTAAAGGATAATTGGAACACAGGATTCTCTTGGAAATAATTTTCACATATTTGAAAGATACTTAAAATTAAATACCAAGTTGGATATTTATCCAACTTTTTTTTTAGGTTTTTTTTTCACAGATATATACACAATGGCACACACGGACCGTTTTTTAAAACTGCCTTGTTTTTATTCAGGCTCTCAAAACATTTCCGCTGAAGTCTCGGTATCACAGTTTTTGGGTGGAATCCCTTATCTTTTTCTAGTAGACAGAGATATTAAAATGAAACAACACGGATTCTGACAATACCAACATATAAAGAACCCCCCGTACAAGTGTAACCAAGTCAGGATTCCAACGTGTATCTCCACTTAAATCTAAGCTTGGAGCCGAATTTGGAGGATGGCTGTTGTGCTGCGGAGACATGTTAGCTGGAGAAACTATTGTTTTCAACTCTTTGCTACCTAAAGGCAAATGAACTGCGGTAGTGCTCCAGGGAATATGCTGCTCTTCATAGTCAAACTATTGTCCTGCCCTGAATGGAAAGAAAATTGCTAATGGCAAACATATGAAGTTCACTGCAAAACCAATTTTTTTAAGTTGCTGAAACGTTATCCATTAAGTGTATTACTGAAGAAGGAAAAGGGGTGATACTACAGAACAGTTTTCTATCCCCCCTCCCCTCTACTCGTGTGTCATATAACATTATTTCTGAGAGAGACGTGCTCTACATAATAAAATTCGTTTTATACGGTATCATGGTAGAGTATAACCAACTTCTAAATATTTACTAAATCCCTGAACAAACTTGCGTGTCCCGAAACCCGGAATACTTCTGCCATCCTATGAACCCCACCATAAATTTAACTTAATTCCTTAATCCTGCCAACGCTGCACTCCATACTCCAACCGCATAAAAACAAGAGGTGTGTAAAATTTTAGCAAATTACTTTTTTACAACAGTCAAGATGGGACATGTTTTGTACCGATTTGCCAGTCATACATGGAGCTTTTATTCTAAACCATTAGGTCACCGTAATATCAATACAAAGTCGGAAGGTTAGTTGAAGAGAGTGGTACTGTCACAAAATGGTACGAATCCCTTACACGGAAACTTTTGTAGTCGAGGATTCAAATCCTTGCACCGTCCCATCTAACGGGCTATACGAATTTGTGAATTGTTCAACACAATGGACAAATGGATGGCACAGGAAAACACTTTGAAAATGTTGATTATCTCAAAATTTCCTCTATTAATCTAATTAACTGTTTATGATATTTTCCTAAGTCTGGCGAGTGGGCAGTGTGGCTAAGTTAATCTCACGGGACCAGAGGGAGTTGGCGCATGCACTTCTGATCGACGACAGGTAGGTACTGTTCTCCGAGCGAGTTGGTAATTACTGTGACGATTTGCAGTAAGTGCTGTCATTGCACTTTGAAGACCCTCTGTTTGACTCTGCAGCAAGGAACCGTTTGAAAGAGGCTACAACGGGTGCATTTCGTTATGTCGCTATCAAGCAGAAGGTAATGTGACAAACTGAAGTGACAGTGCATACAGTCTGATTTTTAAAAGATACTTGAAGGTCGTCTGTTTCTCCACGTGGGGTGCTGCAATGTTGCCTAGCAGCAGCTAGGAAGTAACCAGCCCCTTTCTTTAGCCTCTCAACACTCGATACATAAACAAGAGTTCGAGTTATTTATGTCACCTCAACAAAAATATGCAGTTATAATCTGTATCAGCCTACTTTAAGAACAAAAATAAGTAATAATTCTCTATATAGCTTGACTATGCAATGTAACACCCCGACTGTAAGCTGATCTTTGTCTTGGGCCATGAATCCTCGGTCTTCATTTAATCCAACTGCCACTAGTTCTTGCTTCCATAACTATGCATTTTCCGAAAGTAGGTTAACAATACACAGCGCAACTCAACACTCAAGCAAACTCTGTTCCTTGCACACAACTAGCATAACTGACCTGAGGAGCACGTGATTCACCAGTGTAACCAATCTGGCAACCTTTGTTTACGTTTCCATAGCCACGACCTTCCCGTCTTGCCCTTCGCGTCCCTTGCTTGACAGCTGTCACGTATCTTAAAAATCAGACGGTAGTGAACTAGTTCAAATTAGGGATGAGTGAGCTAAACTAACTTTAAGACAAAACTGAAAGAGGTTATTAAATGACTGAAATAGGTGAAGAGACGTATAAAAAAATGCACTATGTTACAATATTCCATCTCGCGAGCGTTTCTTTGCATATGCCGTTTCACATCTGGAAAAAATGGCTGGCTTTTAAATTGTTGGGTATCTGAAAGCGTTGTGTGAGATCCTGTTTATTTAAACATGGATTGGCAACGTTGTAGTCAGATATGCGTCGTGTATACATGCCGCTTTCATAATCATACCCAGATGTACAAACAACGGTAAACTATTTAAAAGATAAACCAGGGCCACATTTCAGCAACCAGACTGCAATTGAAGAAGTGCAATAACTAGAATGAAGCCCGCCTCGGTAGCGTAGATGGTAGCGTGTCTGCCTCACGTTCAAGAGGTCCCGAGTTCGAATCTCGGTCAGGGTGAGATACCTGGACAATGTTTTTTACGGGGTTTTCCCTTATCCTTAAAGACAAATGTCGGGTAGCTCTAAGCTACATGGACCCTGGACACATTTGAGCATCATTTTACCCATTGTAACTGGGTCTTCCGGGTAGGACCGCGTCTTTGATGTTCCACAGTTGCTACGGAGCTGTCAAGGAAGAAGTCCTGAAGAAGCCCCACAGTTGGGACGAAACGTCGTCCAGAGGAACATCAAAGACGCGGTCCTACCCGGGAGACCCAGTTACAATGGACACCGGCCGCCGAAGCCTACGCACTGAATCATTTCACCCATTTCGTTCATCGTCCGATATGACTTAACGTTGGAGGACGTAACATTACAAAAAAGAATGAACCACTACCCCATTACAGATTAACCCATTTATTTCTCCTCAACATCCTTCACTTTCTTCAGCAAGCATTAAAACATCATGAACCTTCATCACGATATTAATACGTTTCAAAGTGGCGCCAAATCGACTGTATCCAAACTGCCACGAAAATAAGGTTTCGAGTCCTTTGAAACGAAAGTATATTGTTAGAAATAGTCACTGTGTATCTTGTTTTTTTTTCCGCCAGCAAGGCTAAAAGAATAATGGATCGTATAAATAAATAAATAAAAGTAATTTATCAAAACTCACACTCAAATTATAAACACTTTCTGTGATTATATATTCAATTCATATAATATCCTGGTTATTTAAGCATGACAAGCATGCTAAGGCTGTTTAGGGATTTACCCCTCTTCAACCAAGCTTTTATATTTTCTGTTGGCAGGACTACGCTCCCCGGTCACACATCATCGAGGATATCCTTTTACGCTAAAATGTCCTGCCTCATTCGAAAACCCATACTTATCTCTAACGCCATCTTGATCACTAAAAATGTAAACTTGCACTTTTGTTTTCTGTATTATTTGATCCTTCAGCTTTATTGATATGTACTTGATATGAACTTTGTTAGTGTAGCAAATTTTTCGGGTTCCCAGTACACTACCTCTTTCTTTCCTCTTCATTTGGTTCTATCCAATCAATAATAAACTTTTACATAACTGCTCGAGAGATATCCTGTTGCTTAACAAGCTCAACAGCAAAACAAGGCAAAACGAAGCAATACGCACAAATGCATAGCTACAACCTCTTAGCAAAGCAGTAGGGCGATACACAAGAGTTTAATTTCAACAAGTTAGGAAAAAAGAAAATAAGTCATGACCAGACATCGGAGACCGTACACCTTTAAAGCGATATGAAGTTTAGTAGGAGTCCCGCAGTATATAACTGCTGACGTCAGTCCCGAGGAGGACACACAGGGACAGTTCGGTTCGCAACGCGTAGCTTTAGTTTCATTACAACTACTGCTCTCCACGCAGGTAGGTCTGCCTTCCAGGGAGTGCAAGGTGTTTGACATGTGTTAATAGCATTAGTTTCACAATTATTGGACAATCTCCATTTTATAAATCAAAATTTTAGGTATTATCAACAGCCATAAAACAGCTTGAAGAATGTACTTTTGAGGTGTCTAAAAGCAGTCGAGGAGGTGTGTGCAAAAATTAACAACATACAGAAAGCACCAACTACCAAATGAACAAAAAATAAATTGACAAGTATTCAACACAAAAATACTGGATTTTCAGTGCTGCGTAATATAAGAAATAAACTAAGTCTCGGACAAACATATGAAAACGATTTGTACAACAGCTCGGCCGCCCTATCTCCGGCTCTGACATTTCTCTAGAGGGGGAAGCAGGCTGTACAATGCCTGAATATTTCACGAATTTGCATATTTCACGAACCAGTAGCCACATTATTATAATAGCGATAATAATAGGACTTACGAACACTAAACATAGGAATTCACTCACGCAAAATATACCAAAGAAAGTTCACCAGCGCAAGCACCTAAAGCCACGTGGATAAAAACAAATTTAACCTGGCAACAATGGTGTTGGGTTCGGGAGTCACGTCTAGCACCGACAGTGTTGATTGGTGCTAACAGACAGTTTTAACTTCCTGACCACAACACCGGATGTAGAGACTCCCAGTACTACCAACAGATGCAATTAGTGTGTGAAAGGTGTGAACGAAATATTCGAATAGAGTGGTGTTGTAATAAATATCTTGCATGATAATGAAATTGTAAGTTGTATTTCAGCGTTTTATAGCTAATATAGTCCTATCTTTTCATTCTAAAGATAATTATGAGGATATGTTTTCCATTGCTCATTACTGTATGTTGGTACTATTAACTTTCTCCATCCACCTCTTGCAATCGTAAAACGTCAGAGCCGGAGATACAACGGCCGGACTGTACTCATATGCACCATTAACGTCATGTGACATTGAACGAACTTTCACTAATATTTGTATATTGTTTCAGTGAGAGGCACAGAAAATTCACATCTGACAATTTACGAATGTACATGGTTGTTTACTGTAATTCCAGCAACGAAAGCAATGAGAAGGATAGCATGTTGTAACGCAGCTTACACTTTGTATCCGTCCCGGACTGTACACTCACAGCGCTTCCGTATACTTGTTGACATCGGACGTTTGTTGATGTCGCGCTTGACCTTGTGAGTACCTTTGCGTATACATTGATTGCTAAAGTGTACGGGATCCGATGTCTGGTCATGACTAATGAACAAGCGAATATGATTCAAATTCAAGTGTTTCCCCAATTTTAGCTTTCTTATACCAAACAGCTAACATACAATACATGGATACTAATACATCTGACCACCGAGTGGGGTGATAACGTTTGAAACTCGCATTCGGGAAGTCCCTGATTCGATTCCCGAGGAGTGTCCTAAGGTTTTTTCGTGCTTTTCCTTCGTCACTATAGTGACAGGCAGCTAAGTTGGCGTGAGACATTACACGCTGTAGACTCTACGTCAACCATGTCCACCAATGGGATGCTGTTGGCTCTCGTAGAGCTCACCGATTAGACGTCACGTCGTTTTTGTATAGTGATAAAGCTGTATTAAATTAATAATTAAAACACATAGTCTTTACTGTAATGGAAGGAAAAAGGCAGCCGGTTAAATTACAGGGTGTGGATTCCTTCTTTAAGAACAGGCGTCTGCTGGCGGGCCGTTGTGTAACACTGTTAAATGTGGTAAATGCACAGCTGGAGCTTGCGGAGTATGGTCTTAGAACTGTGCAACGAATCGTCGAGGGGGCAGATTATCAGAATAAGCTTCTGGTAATCCATTATTTCATTCACCTGGCAAAAATTGACAAAGGCAGAAACCTACAACTGGAATGGACGAATTTGACCTAAGTTTGCCCCATCAAAAGTGTTATATTTTTACCTAATTTGGCATTTCTTCTTCGTTTGCTTTCCCCAGAATTTTGGTTTCAAAAACTAATTTAAAATCATCGCTGCTGTTGAATAAATTATTGTGAAATGGTGTCATAAATGTCATTTAGCGACATTGCCCACTTTTATGAGAGTACTTTATTACTGAATAGAAAATGTAGTTAAAAAAATCAATATCGACAGAATAAACAGAAACCCACAATATAATTGACTAAGAAGGTATTACTTAATTTACAGAGGGAAAACATGTAACTATTTTTAAACAACATAAGCTAAAATTCACGATGCAACACTTTATGCATCAAGATAAATTGATTTATTCCTATATATGGAAATTAATTGTTCTTTCACACTAACCGTGTGTAGGACGAAATATGAAAAGGTAGAGTCAGACTGGAAAATTAAATTGTTCAATTCCGTGGTTCAAATCCCGGCTATGGCATTGACTTTTCCAGTTTGACTTTACCTATTCCTATCTATGTTTTGCTATTTTATGGGAATGAATCTTACATGTTACTGTCTTTCCAATCCTCTGTTCCTTAACAGAATTCATAACAGTGTGCTTTCGCACATTCCAATACTTTGCATTAGGGTAGACACTCCTACGGGTATAATGGTCCGTTTCGCCTGTTTGCTATAATTATCAAAGGGATGTCTTCCGTAGCGCGAGCAACCAAAGTTAGCTGCCGGTCACTGTAGGCAAATACTGGGCTTGTTACTCTCCTTCTTGCGAATTCTCGGCGCCCAGTTTCATTTCACTGCAGTTTAATCTGTCTCTCCAGGGCCGGAAGTGTCGGCGAAATGCGAGTGTGGCGAAAATAAATTACCATCAGGGTGATTTGGCTCATCATTGAAGAAATCAAGCGCAGAGGGTTTAGTTATATTCATACCATATTTTCCTAAATAAATTACTTACGTAATTAAGTTCAACTGTACAATATTGTGGCTTTGTGGGTTCGTCAGATTAAAAATCGAGTTTGCAGAAATCCAATCTCCTCTTTATTTCAGTACAAGGATTGTACAGTCCTTGGCAGCAGCAGAATTACGTAACATATATAAATACAAACTTCAAGGTCGTCTGCCACACGACCACAAACAAAAGAGTTCACTTTCAAATCACAGCTGCACGCACACGATTATCGAGTCCAATTACGACTGTTGACAAACTAGCCGCGGCTTCTTTTATACCTCCACTCATTGTTCTAGAAATTAGTGGAATGTTCTGTAACTATCAAGACGGCACCAGAAAGACGAAACTTCCAGACATTCCTCTTTCTTTCTCTGTTTCGACAAGCTTTTATCTCCGCGTTGCACTGTGTTTATTTGGAATGACCAACAAAACAGTTGTCATAAAACTATAGCACTGCAAAGGGTAAGCATAAAACTGCGTTGTAAATAACAAGGGAAGTTGTTTGTTATGCTACAGTAGTTTCTCTCTCAAGCTATCATTTCTCTCAAGGAAATTCTACACCATCACTAGATATAAGGTTGCCTTTGTGTGGAACGGCTTCCTCTTATGGTGGAATGTCGTCTAAGTTCTCACCTGAAACCGGCTCTAAGCAAAACAAAACTTTGTTGACACTAGAATCAAGATTAGTCAAGTAGATGCTACCTAACGAAGCACCGTAAGTAGATGTTACTTCCAAATCTTCAAAAAAATGATTTGTTGGGCTAAAAAACCCAAAGTAGATTTCATTTTTGCGTTACATAGTGATCATTGAACCTGGACATCAAAACAGGTTAAGAGCAAAACAAACCAAATTCTATGTCAATACACTGAGGTAGAGGTTAGCATTCCCATTATAATATGAATATTGACTATGATGAATTATGATTTTCTTTGTAAGCTATTTTCAAACTAGTATTTACGAAACAACACAATGTTTGCATTACATCTCTACTTGCTTGCAAAAATTCCGATAATAGTACACCGACTTTCTCTGCCCATAAAAAATCCACGTATGTTCATAACTAGAATAATAAGTATTGCACTTGCTCAGGTGACACATCTGTGGCGCGCATTCACAGGTCCTGGGTTCGATTCCGTGGGCGACCTTCTTGTCTAATGAATATTTTCGGGGTGACCCCGGGCCGCTAAGCAAATACTGGGAAGCACAGTCACATACTCCAAATTTCCTAGCCTTTCATTTCACCCTTTATCCTGGTTGGCTATTACAGGGTTACAGGGTTACAAGAATCACCTGGAGTCTCGGCGTGTATGGAGGTCTGGAGTCCTGTGGCCCCCAGAGGACGTTTAAACTCGTCGGGAGTGCGAAGAGCCGGCTATGGTGTTTAAACTGAGTAATTAGGAGCCCAGTCCTTGGGTGACGTCTCTCCTCAATCCGAACACCATTAATATCCTACCACTTCATCGCTCCCTCCCAGGTGGATACACCTTCACGGTCAAGCACAAAATATTTTCCATACGTTGAAGTGCTAAGTCCCACCTTGTAACAAAGGCATTATTAAGTATTCCTACAAAAAGTGAGTTTTCCAGCCACTTGGGCTATTTACGATGTATTTCTAGCTATGAATTATCTCAAATTAAACAATACCGTCTTAGTTAAGTGAAACATTCGTAGACAACGCTTAAGGGGGGACGTATGCAAATATTCAGGGTCTTACATAAATAGCCATGACATCCAAAGTTTTCAAGTTAGAGAAGTGAAACTAAGTATACTCATTTAAGATAATACAGTTAATATGCACATTTTTTTCATAATTTTCCATTGTTTATAACTAATGCTACATTTTTTCTATATGCAGAGATGTTTACAAACTTAAGTCAATTTTTTTCAAAATTCACATATGCTATCTTACTGAAATTTGGTATATTATTTTAAAACACATTAAAATGAATTTGTTGGATTTAGATTTCTTATTGAAGCTGTACAGAATTTAAAAAAAAATGTTAATCATATGCATCCTTTAAAAATTAAAATAATTTCATATATTTTGTATCATCACATTCCATCTGGAGCTTAATCTTAAATTCTAGAACTAACAAAATGTTCACTGTGGGATTTAGATTTCTTATTGAAGCTGTACAGAATTTAAAAAAAAATGTTAATCATATGCATCCTTTAAAAATTAAAATAATTTCATATATTTTGTATCATCACATTCCATCTGGAGCTTAATCTTAAATTCTAGAACCAACAAAATGTTCACTGTGGCATAAGAATGCCATAGTATTATTCAGTTTGCCTTTTAATTTTAATATCCATAGTCTGTATCCTCATTCTGGTCTTCTTCAGCCTTTCTTTTTAAATTCCTCTTTTTTCTTGCTTCTTTCTGCATTAATTTCATAGCTCTTTCTGCACCAGCGATGCGAAAGTTGTCGATACTCTGCAAAATTGTTTCCATAAACACACCTGGTTGATACCTTAACTGATGCATAACTTTATTTCTGCCAATATTCCCATTATTACACACTATTGCAGCATCAAATGTAACAATTTTCACCACTATGGAAGACACAAATGATGTTTCGGGACACCTTTTCCATATCAAACTGTTGAGGCTTTCATTTGGGTTTTGTGTCTCTCCATAGAGACATATTTTAGCAAGTCTGGGTGTGCTAAGAATTCGTAGGTGGGCTTTATAGATTTCAAGACAGCTGATGGAAGACTATGTGTTGCTACTATGCAACACTAGGGCATTTAATTTTTTAAAGGTACATACAGACCACGTACAGTCATAATATTTTGGTGTTTCATAGCTAATACTATATACTATTTTACAAAACAATAAAAAAAATAGATTTTTGAACATTTTCTCGTACGTCCCCCCTTAAGGGTCCAGTTAAGATAAGGAAAAGAAATTGCTAGCTTCCAATCTCATTTACTTAGCAAATGTAAATATGCAACAGAATACTTCGGAAACTGCTAATGCTACAGGGAAGATTACACGCATTTAATCGCTTTTAGATGCATTTTTATTTTCTCTGCTACTGCGTACCCATACTAAGTAGAGGGAGCATATATTCTTCCCAAAAATTCGATAGTGATTTCAAGTAATAAAAAATGCATTTTAAGATTGTGTGTGTCTGTATGTGAATAACGTAACTTAAAAGCGAAGAATTCGTTAATAACAAACTTGATGTAAGTTCAGCATCGTCCAAGTGCGACTAAAAGGTTTTCTAGAAAATTCAAGAAAATTTATATGTATTAAAATGTTGATTGTAATTTCGCTTACTCTCTGTTGGACTAATCATGTTTAGTTATTCCATAAAGATCAAAGGGTCGCTTTTCTGATTTTGAGTCATTTTGTTTATTGGACAAGTTTACACGTTATAAGCCATTTTAAGAAAAATCCAGCTTTTTGTCATTTTTCGCGGGTTTGGCTACATTAATCTTGTATTAGTAAACAATCTAAAAATTCCTATGGCTCTTTTGAATGTGGCTCCATTTATTAAACAGACGGTTTACGTCTATCGTGAGAAAGATTAACAGACGGTTTACGTCTATCGTGATAAAGATTTTTCCTCCAAAGCATTGTAGTATGATTCCTAGCTGCTACATTTGAGGGTTTTACCATGGGTAGTCGCCAACCAACAAAAGCTGATGCCTGAGGTAAAATTTGTATTTCGTCATGTCTAAAGAAAAAAAAAGTACTTCGCCAAATTAAAAATCAAACAGAAGTGATGAAATCGATTGCAAATAATCTAAGTCATGTTGAAGAGAAGTGGGTAAACCTGTGTTTGCTAAAATGGAAAATGTATTGAACAAGAACAGTGGATATGCTACAGTATGCAAGTTTGTTGATGCATTGTCAGAGAAGTGTTTCCTCGATGAAGAAAGAGCTGGAAACCTACATATTTGTTGCTTTAAACATGCCCCTATCTGTTGTACTTCCAAGAAGCTTCTCCTTAAGTCAGTAATAGTTGTCAATACAGTCCTTTCTTCGAAAATTTACAAAATGTGTTTGAAATGAATTGATATTCAGTATTCAGTGATAAAATATAAGTGAAACATACAAGAAGTTCAACATATAAAGCCAATTTATAAGTTATTCGTTGATTTTTTTCAGGTCAGTTGTAATGCAATTTTAAGGAGTCAGGTTCATCATTTTAAGGTTATTTTTAATAGTTTTTGGGTAATCAAAGTCCGGCTCCCAAGTGTCCCCAACGAAACTATATTCAGTGGTATTACTCATTGCACATTCAGGCCTACTTTAAAAACTTCACATAATGATATACTGTAAAAGGTTTAATGCGTCCACAACAATTTTACCAAAATTCGAACTGAAACACAGCGTAAAATACTGTTGCGAACCCCTTATTTACGACAGCGCGCCGCAGAGAGATAAGGGACAGATAGTGATGGGCGAAGATAAACAGTTTGCCTAAGCAGATAAACATAGTGCGGAGATAATAGGCATGACAAAACAGATAAACGTGAGGTAAATGAAACATTCCAGTGACATCTTGATTGATACAGAACATTCGATTTCTTGTTTGTTCCAGAAATATCTACAGTCCAGCAACGCAAAGAAGGTCCCTGTAAGGAATGTGATGCCTTACACAGTTTGCCAAGGAGAGCGAATGTGTGAGACAGCGAACACTTGCTACACAAGGAGCAGACCGTTAGAAAAACATGCGCCCTATTCACTCTGTATACTAAAACCGTGGAGATTAATTCAGAAAAGTAGAAGCTGTCATTTTTTTGAATGGCCTGTAACTGTACTGACATGGAGTATCATAAACCTGTCCAGGGAGGATGTGGGAACCTTCGCCAACCCCCCTGCGTCTCATCCCTCGGAGTCTTTCTCTCTGTGGAGGAGTATAGTAATGTGAGTAGTAGTGGTATATATAAGGAAGCCGAGACTCGCCAAGACAGTCGTAAACAGAGTCGTGACGTGTGTTGTAACTGAAACTGATGTGTTTGGAAGTGAACTCTTTGTTGTGGTCAACCCCCTTAGAAATTGTATTTTTGTTACGTAATTCTGCTGGTGGACAAAGTGTATTTCTACGGAAATAAAGAACAGTTTGAATTTCTGCAACTTGGTCTTTTAATTCTACGAACTCACGAAGTCACAATACGTTTACTAGGATGTGGAGATCTTGCTAGGAAAATTGCTAATTTTCGGAAACAAATTTCTACTATCATAAGCAATATTGCCACAGAAAACATTATAAACGTTGAGCTGGCTGGCGGCGGCCTCTTCTTACTGACGGATTAAATTGTCACTTGACTGTAAACCGATACCAAGAAATATGATCTGAGACAGCAATGCCGTATGGACAAGTGAGCCAGAACGGTGTGGAGTTTCACTTCAGCTCAAAAGCCAACACCCAAAATGAGGAGTGCCTTGTAGTGCAGTTGATCGCATTGGATGAATATTTTATTGAACGGAGAAGCAACAGGTAGTGGCCTAGGCTCGGCTCTGGCCTGCACGAACACATCGGCTACTACTGCAAGACAGGGTGCCCAGCAGTGAAAATGGTGCAAACGACACGTGGCAACTTTTGCATCAAGAGCTGACACAGAAAATTGTGTTTCAGTCAAACATTTCCCAAACCAACCAATTCTAGTGGGTAATAACCTCTGAAAAACAGGAACTTGATGTCCATATAATGTTGCGTGTACCGAGGCCGACTCCAATTTAATTCTCCGACGAATCTGCAGCCAGATGCTCCAGTGGATTTTTTCTGGGTCTGCGCGGATGCATAAACAACTCCAGTTAATTTGGCTGATAAATTTAATGTAACCTAGTGATTAGTTTGAAGCGAGTTAACCAATTTGAGGTTGAACAGACCTGTATATGAAATCCTAACTACTGAATTATAGCTGCTAAATTCTGATATATCCAGAAGTGGCGGCTGTTTTTGTAATAATAATGCAAAATGTACACTGTCATGAATAGCAGAAATGATTCGCGAATAGCTTCTAAACTGCCCGAGCACTGTCATTAAGCTCTACGGTTACCGATAATCGATCACAACAAACATTCTCTATATCTGAAGAACAGGAAGGGAAATACGACGTCTAAAAACATACACACTTTCATTAACTCAAATACCGGTCACTAGCATCACCCGCACCAATCATCTACTTGGTCCAATTCTTCAGCTGCGAATTTGCAGATGAAACATTTTTTATTCTATGACTTTGCCCAATAGTAAGAATTACATTTCCTTTCCTAATTTTTCAGTTTTGTCTTACTTGCCTTCGTAAGCCTAGAATGGCTGAACGTAATTGAATTTCAGGAACCTGACCTTTTAAATTCGTGTTAACTAAATTCACCAGAACCCTATTTAGGTACTTCAGCTACACCAGCTTAAACATTTGCCATTACCCGAATCCTTAAATTGCATTGATAATGACTGTCATCCTAACAAAATCTTATATCAGGCCCACATACGTAGAGGAAAAACCGCTGCTGATTTGTTTCGAATCTATTCGCCGGAACTATAAAATGAACTTATGTCCCCTACCTTTTGTTTACGTCTAGCCGCATCTTGTGATATAATAGCTTCCTTTAACTTCTATAGTCTTATCAGAGGCTTTAACTTTATAAACAATTGGCGTGGATTGTAAGTTTTGTGAGCATCCGTTTACGAACACTTCTATTCTCATTAACGGACAAGACCCAGCCGTAGACAGGGATTCTGAGTTCAGAAAGCCAGAAAGCTGACCAACCGACCACGGAGGCAATAAAAAGCATTTCTGTTGATACTTGGGAAGGATGAGAGCAATCATGGCAGTCTTCAACATAAGTTATGCAAACTTAAATAGCATAGGTTGGTTCGCTATATTGGTAACACGTTTGAACCCAAAAATGAGAATTGCAGCATGTCCATCAAGTCAGAAATGTTGCTTAATGCAATTAGGATAATGGTAGTCTATACCTATTCAGTATAGAAATTTCTTCAAACAGAAGTCTTTGGAAAGCTGAGAAATCTCGACGTGAAACCAGTGTAAAAAACAAAGATAACTGACAAGCTACTGTATGTAAAACAGTGATCATTTTATTACAGTGAATTTGTAGCGCATTGTGCGGAATTAACGTCTTCCGCCTGGTTACGGATGCTTGACCACAATCGCCCTCCGCTCCCAAGTAATGCCTGTGGGCCTATGACACCAGGGAGTTGACAACTGGCTTTTAGTTCCGGCCTGTCAACCAACCGTAATCCAGAAGACTGGATGTCGTGCATTTAAGAGACAACTTGATAGTCATCAACACAACACAGCTGCACGAAAATATCAGCTTTGTAACAAATGGCATTTATACTTTAACGTATATCGTCACTTTTTATTCTAAAAAAGTTAATCTCACCATTGATCTTCAAGTTTCTTCAGCAACTAACTGCTACTTCCAGTCAAAACTTGCAACGCTCTGATACAGAAATTATGGAACACTTACATAAGAGGAACATCAGAGCTCTTGAGGAAAGTTATTAAGTATAGGAAGAGAAAGCACAGGTAGTGAACGTTAGTAAAACCAAATATATGCAGATGGGAGATGAGATAATGGGGATGTAAGATGCAGTTAAATTACATGAGAAGGAATATAAAAGAGTTGAAACATTTAAATACCTGGGATCAATATTAACAGTAGATAATAAAACATCAGTGGATATTCAGCAAATGATAACATGTTTTTACGCCTTGAACAATATGTTTAAATCAAGGAACGTCAGTAGGAATACTAAAATTAAAATATATACAACTGTACTGAGACCAATTATGTATGGTTTAGAAAGCTGGGTGCTGACAACCAGAAAAGAACAGTGGTTATTACGGTGGGAAAGGAAGATTTTGAGAAACGTATTTGGAGAAGTTGCCAATTAGGTATGGCAGACTAGCTCGGAATTCGTGGAATATGTGAAAGTATTTCTTAGAAATTTAGAGAGTTTAAGATGGAAAGCAGAAAATGTTAGTACAGGAGGAATAAAGTGGCAACATCGTATTAGAAGCTAGTAGTGGGGGTCTTACGAGTCATTAGCAATTAATAGGGTAATTTTGGTAACTGAGTAGACGATTCTGGAGAGAATCTTAACAGAAATTTATGGACTGGTCGCCGCAGGGCCAGACGTAGCTGAATGAAGCGTCATTCTTGCCTCAATGATAGAATCACGTGTAATCACGCACGTATAAGATTCAAATACGTTAACTCCGGATATTTATGCATTAGTTTCCATTGGTCGACAATTTCTCGATTTAAGTGAATACTTAAAAAGTTAATAAACGTTTTAAACTTAAATGCCCGTGTCATCATAACCCACGCTTACCCGATATGGGACTCTGCTCGAGATTGAAGCAACATCACAGTTTCGAAATTGGAGCAACGTCGTCGGGGCATACAAACCGCTTCAGCTTCCAAAGAATTTGTGAGACTCTCTTTTAAATGACTATTTTCTCCATGAAACTGCTAATAACATATGAAGTAAGAGCAATTCGGTATTTTGTATAAGCTTATTTCTTACACCTTGTAATCACCTTTGAAAGTATCTCTTGAATGAAATTTTCAAATATTCACGAAATATCACAATGCATATGCTAGACATACGAGGGGGGGGGGGCAAAAGAAACCGGATTCCGGGGGCGCTGCCACTCGTAGACATAATGCAGGGTTCTCACGCTAGATGGTGTTAGTAGAGACCTTCATGAAACAGCTGTGCAGACGGTGGCAGTGTAAAGCTGAACGTGCAAGTGTGGTATTGCGTTTCTCTGACTGTTGGCGTGTTACCTCTGCGAAGTCGTTATCGCAACTTTAAAAGAACAAAGAGTATGTGAAATTTTGTTTCCTGCTTAAAAAAAACTGCAACGGAGACACACCAAATGCTTCAGGAAGCTTTCCAGGAGGACGCTATGAGCCGTACATAGGTTTTCGAGTGGTTTGGGCGCTTTAAACGTGGTGAGATGTGTGTTGAAGACGAAGCTCGTTCTGGACGCCCTTCAACATCGAGAAATTAGGAGAACACTGAAAAGGTCCGCCAAAAAATCAACGAGGATCGTCGCAAAACGTTCGACCAAATTTCAGCAGCGACAGGAATCAGTTGGAGCTCGTGCCAGCGGATTTTGAGGGATGATTTGCACATGAGACGTGTTGCTGCTAAATTTGTTCCGCGCCTTCTCACACAGGAGCACAAAACCAACCACATGAATGCGTGTCAGGACTTGAAAACAGAGATTGCACGTGATACAAACTTCTTGAACAAAGTCATTACAGGGGATGAGAGTTGGTGTTACGGGTATGACCCAGAAACCAAGCAAGCGTCAAGCCAGTGGAGGACTCCCAAGACCAAAAAAAGCAAGGCAAGTGAGGTCAAACGTGAAAACGATGATCATTGTCTTTTTTGATGTTCGTGGAATTGTGCATCGGGAATTCGTACCCCCTGGCCAGACTGTTAACCGGCACTTTTACTTGGATGTTTTAAGGCGTCTGTGAGAGGATGTGAGGAAGAAACGCCCGGAGCTTTGGCGCTCAGATGACTGCTTTCTGCATCACGACATCGCTCCGGCACACACGGCCTTACGAGTGACCCACTATTTGGCATCTCAGAGGTGGTCTGTCGTTCCCCACGCTCCGTATTCACCGGACCTAGCCCCATGCGACATTTTCCTATTTCCACGAATGAAAAAAATGCTAAAAGGGGAGCGTTATGACGATGTGCAGGTAGTAAAAGCAGCTTCGCAAAGGGCATTGGACAATATCGAACTTGAAGAGTTCCAAACATGCTTCCAACAGTGGGAAAGGAGACTTGATAAGTGCATCACATGTATTGGAGAGTATTTTGAAGGTGACTGAAGTAATTTTGTAAAAAGGTTCATCAATACAGTTTTTATGACAACAATCCGGTTTCTTTTGGGTCCCCCCTCGTATTACCCAATAAAAATACGAGTATGCGAGTTATTATTCAAGACTTCCTAAAAACGCTTAAAGCAACATAAGATGTAGCTCGTCGGTTTACTAACGGTCTCACTCTTTACACGAGATAAAGCCCAGTTCTCATCTGCTACGTAACTTCATAGCATCGCAATTTTTAAACTGACCTGGCATAATTACGGCCATCCTTGTGGCGAGGTAGAGGTAGCACCTGTCGGGGCCATGATTTTAGGACCCTCAGTAAAGCCTAACAATGAGAAACAAATGTAGAAGCGCTAAGTTTAACCCATCCTCCACGAGTTATGTTTTGTTTGCCTACTGCCCAAAGTATTTCTATGCTCTTAGCACTATATCGCCGTGAAGTGCAAACTCCCGCAATACATGGAGTTGGAAGGAGAAAGATACGCTGGTCAAAAATTGGCATGCCTGGGGTAGATAGTGTAATACTGTAAACTGAGATTAAGCACGCGAAGCCGATGATTAAATGGTGATATAGTCCATATGATAGTTTAATTTTCTCTGCTACGCACTTTCAGTAAGCGAAAGAAATGCTTTAATTAACCACAAAATACCAAGACCTCGCCTGAAATTGGGAGTCCGTGAATAAATAAAAAAAAGTTCAGAAAACAGTCTAGGTATGTGTGCCATATTAGCTCTCAGAAGCTATTCATAGAAATGCAGGATATACATTTCATTTGCAATAAAAATATTCGAAATATGGGGTATTTTAATCAAATTGTTATAGCCATTTTTTCAGGAAAAACAAAACATTCGAGATCCCACGTAAAGGGGAAGGGGTTTTCTTGAGAATCTTCCTCAGACGCACCTTTGACTGAACATACATAAATACTAACCGGTCGTTTGTCCTTAATCTGTTTAATCACACATGTACATTTACTAAAGATGCCCTTTTTTAGGTTTAGAGGCCTCGAAACATATTTTCAGTGAAATATTGCCAGTTAATTTTTGGGTGGAATACAATGCTTCCTTACGTCTTATACGAAGTAAAGAAAATAAAAATAGCATACGTTACCATTTTGGAATGGAGTAGCTAATGTTTTAGGAGAGGTTTTTCTCTTACAATTGGCACTACTGTTACAAATGGCAGTTTCCGTGCATTCACCTAGTTTTTTGCAATTATAAGAGGGCTGTTCAATAAAGAATGATCACAATTTTTTTTGACAACGTACCTTTACTCATTCTCATAATGTTTATGGTCCTCAAAATAGTATCCCCTGAATATGATGCACTTGTCCCAGCATTTCTGCCAGTCTTCAAAGATATACTGGAAACCTTTTTTGAGAGATCCTTCAAAATCGCCTCCGCAGCCTTCATTACTGCTTCTGATGATGGATAATGCCTCCCACGAAGGCGTTTCTTTAAGTTAGGGAATAGAAAAATGTCATAAGGGGCTAAATCCAGACGATAGGGAGGGTGAGGGATTCACTTCACGTTGATTTTTGCAAGATATTCAGCAACAACATTGGCAATATGCGGCCGCGTATTATCGTGGTGCAGTACCCAGTCTGCTTCACGGAAATGTGGTCTTTTGCGCCTGATATGGATTTGCAATGTTTTCAGGACATCTCTGTAGTATTGTCCAGTTATTGATGTGTGTGCAGGTACAACATGCTGATGAACCATTCCATGAATATCAAAGAATGAGATGACCATAACTTTCCCTGCAGAAGCAACCACTTAGGCTTTGTGGGGGGTTGGTGATGGAGATTTGCACACTGAGCTTTGCTGTTTGCTCTCAGGATCAAAATGATGTAGTCAAGTTTCATCAAGAGTGATTACGTTTGATAGAAACTCCGGATCTTCCTCTAACATCTACTTTAACTTCATGTTACCTCCATTGCAGCGGTAGGCGATACTGAACATGTCTGAAGTTGCCTGGTTCTCACAGGCGGGAACCAGGAGTATCAACAATGAAATTACTATGGCGTGTTTCTTTCACATTATAACAGAATATATTAAGATTGAATTTTAATGCGAAAAATTATGACCGTAAAAAATTATGATCATTCTTTATCGAACAGCCCTCGTAAAAGACTTACTTTGCTTACACAGAATTTTTAAATTACATTTCGTGGTATCAATTACCTTTTTTTCAATAACTATTACAGCTAGCTAATTTAACATTTTGGATGACAAAAACACCTGTAAAAGCTATTGTAGAATCTACTATGGCGTTACCAATAATAATAGTCTTTAATAAATTTGTATAAAAATAAAAATTCAAAAATTAGTTTATATATATACTTTGAACATTTAGCATTAAGGCATAACCATTTAAATCCACAATAATAAACGATCTAATTCCCTGTATTTACTTCCACAGTCATACTGATTTTGATTTTTAACACTTTACGCATTAAAAACTGTCCATATAGTTTCGAACCAATCTTAAATCGTCAGTAGAAACTCAGAAATAACCAACTTTAGACTATCTTCGCTACACTTCTGAATTGCTCAAAGTAAGATAACTATCATAAATCGACAATTGAGGATCAATTGTTAGAAAGGTTTTATTATAATTTTACGTGAACCAGAATAGCGAGAAAAAAATTCTATTCCCAGTTTTATACGTGAGTATTTAAATAACAGTGGTAGTATCTATGTTTTCAAAATTATATGCTTGTATCACGTGGAACAAATAGTCATAATTTAAGTAAAATATAATTTTTGAAACAAGTATGCTGAATTTTCTTGAAATTTAAAACACGCTTATACTTGATGTACTACATGATAAAGGGAGAAGGCGTATCAGAAAAAATTCGCAACACAGAGGTGTTTACCTCAGCTTATGGCACATACACGGCGAGTCCAGTGTATGTATAGTCTGTTCAGATGTAATCATGTCTTCTGGAAAGCAATGTGTCATACATCGACAGGCAAGAGAAAACATATCACATAGATTCCAGCAGCTTCCAATCGCTCTACTTGTGTTTCGTAACTTACTGTACATGAACTTCAGTTATTTCACTCTTCTAATCGATCAGATAAGACCCAATAAGGAACGATCACAGCGCCGGTTACCTGAAGATCGATACGCCTCAACGCTCTGTCGAGTAATAGAGCAGCATGTAATAAAAATATTGGATACGAACAGCAAGATTTAGAAACTTTACTTACGAGTGCCCTTAAAGAAATTTACTAAATCCTGAAAATATGTCAGCCTGATTTCTAGTTTCTGAGAAAACGGGTTGTAATTTAGCAGATCTAACATTGACGAATTAGGATTTTTAATCTGGGCTTAAATGACACATCAGTGGCTTTATCTAGCCCCAAAATAAGCACTTCCGGTTGGAAAACACTTAGCATACTAAGGACCCAATGTAACACGTGTATACAGCTAGCTTCCAAAATATTACACGCTCTGTTCTACTCTGTAACTCCCCTACGTTCATCTAAAAAATAAAAATAAGAAATAATTATTCTGCAATGCTCTAAGTGAAGGTGTACTCCCTGGCTGAAGAACATCATCTGCAGTGAGGGGTAATGAGGGGGATTGCTCATTTGCAAACTCTAAGAGTCCTACGTGCTCAAAACAATACCAAGGGTTCATCCAAAGGGCATCAAATCGATTTCTGGCCCGGAGGAAAGTGCACAGCCGCCAGACAGGCGTAATCTGTCAGACCTACAAAACACCGGTTCTGCAGTAGCTTTCTGGTAGAAGCAGCAAGGTTGTCTTGCAGCAGGAGTAAAACAGCATTGCTTCCAAACAATTGCTTACTGAGCACTGTCACAAAAATGAGGCAATAAAAGTTCCAAAATAAGGATATTTTCTGGCTGTTAATGTCATTCACAGGTTCAGACTCCATTAACAGGCCCCAGATTATCCAAATTCGTATTAAGTAATCATGGTCAGTTAGGCCAACTTCATTGGGGTTTCCCTTCTTTTTTCTACTTTGGGCATTTTATTAGTCTTGTGTCTTTGCTTAACCATTTTTTAACCTTGACCTACGAGTACATATGCTCAAGGAGTTTTATATTACTGACATTTTGAGACCGTTATTTCATATTTTTCAAATATTTAAGAATTTGTTCTGGAAAAAGTAATTTGTACAAAATAGAAAATGTGAAACTGGGTAAGCCACGGGATGATACAAATTACATAATAGTGTTGCTATTGGTAATTACAATAATGTAATTACGTAATGTGGTGACGTGGACCAATAGAATAGAAGTAATTTACTTGTTCTAGAAACATCGTGCGCAGAGAACCCAGAATATTCAGATAGCTTAGCGTCATTCTGCAAAGGAACGTCCGCATGTTGCTCTGCAGGAACTTAAAGCTCAACGATGCAACAATAATCATTTCGTGAAAGGACAGAATATACAGCATTTAAAATTGTAAAAGAATTTACTAATGGTTTCGTGGAATAAATCCCACAATATTTAAGAGAGAAGAATGGTTATTTTCCAATAACAATGGGCAACCAAAAAAAAAAAAAAAAAAAAAATGAATGTTTCCAGCACTTCATGAGTCAATCCTTACTCATTTTGGGTTGAGAAAGACGAATATGACAAAAAATTTTACTTGGCTCTAGTTTCATGGATATACACTAGAGTTATTTCATATTAACGGATTAAGAGCAAAACATACATTTTAATTACATGCTAACAACATTGAATACGCATTTGATTTTTTAAAAATGGTAGTTGCATTCTAAAGGTTCTAAATTGCTGGAAGAATACCTCACAGATGGTCGTGTCTGAACAGAATCATACGGTGACCATGAGGTCGTCGTCTTTTAACTTGCCTCTTATAAGGGAGTTCGGGAGCATTGCTACATAAGACCAAGTAATCTGTAAGCATGAACCAAATTCAAATGAACAAATTCCAAAGGCCCTGATATCTTAATTCCATAACCGAAATGTCCTGATGGAATCTTTCTCCACGTTCATCACTTACAGCTCCACAACTAGGAGGGAAAAGTCTAGGGGGGAGTGGAGAAAATGGATTTTAAGGAATATGTTACATCTAAGGTTATGGTACTTTTGCAGGAGCACTGCCAACAAATACGTGTAGTTATCATCTCTTTTGTTGCCTAAACATCCACGAACAAACTCCCTTGAAGGCTTCTCAAGCTTCCTTCTCTTTCCCCTCCAAAACCTAGTTAACTGCATAATCCTTTACAAGTTCTGGAATTTGTGGCCCGACAAAAATGCCTTCCTTAACTTTTGCATCACTTAATTTCGGAAATTTCTCTCTTATGTACTTAAACGCCCGTCCTTCTTGGTTCATAACTTTGACAAATTTTTTCATGACACCCAGCTTGATAAGCAGGGGGGGACAGGACATTTTTTGGGGTCCACGAGAGGCTTGATAACGACATTTTTTTTCAGTAATGTTAAGACTTCTTGCAGGCCAGTCTTCTTTAATATAATGCAATTTCCTATACTGAAAATTGTTGACACTAAAAATAAAATGTCACTTTATCACCAAAGCAAGGGCTAATCTGTCATATTTACGGCAATTTTTGAATTCAGCACATGGAAATGCATTTGAACTGACTATTTTTGAGCCCCAAACATTTTCATTGTTGCCCAGTATAATTGAAGCATAGATTACTTTCACTCCAATGCTGCGATCTATTATAAGACTTATTGCTCCAGAGCGCCGAGGTAATTAAAAGAATTCTACCAGATCGTCCCAAAGGTGAGAGTAATTAATCACCCATCATCACACCTTTTGCAAATTATCCTGTTGCAATTTTACATAACGTAACTTTTCAAACAGTAATTTCACTGTTCAACTGAGAAATACGTTATTTTGTACGTTCGTTACTCGCATTCTTGGAAGTAGCCACATTCCTCTTTAATGGTTATTCTGGAAATGGTTTTGATGATACAGTTTTCCCTGGGTTGCTATTACATTTATCAGTCTTACAAGTTACACCAATAATTTGCTATTGTATCCATAATGCTGTTACGTACGCAAACATTAACATGTAGAATTGTGTAAACTTTATAGATAAAAAAATTACAAAAGCTATGACAATTTTTAACTCTATGGGTTTAGTATTTCAGAAAGAGTGAAAGAAAAACTGACAATCTGTTCTAATAAAAAGCGAAGGGTACGAAACATGATCTTACTAAACAATAGAGAACATAAAAGTTGGAGAACAATACCCACATAAGAATAAATGAAATAATATCAGGCGAGAAACTGCTTAATTTGATATGATGGCTCGTAAATTACTTTTCTATCATATTTGTAAGTTGGCACATTAAAGAAACACTGAGATCAGTTGTAGAGGTATACGATTCATAAAAAAGTCAAGTGTGCTGATGTTTATGCTTGTATTAAAAGGGTGACAGATCTATTTTGATGCCTTCTTGGCTAGAACTGCATAAACAATCATTACAACGCCTGTTTAACAATTCGCAGTTAACGCATATAAGTTTTCCTTTATTTATTAGGAAACTTTATCTATATTTATCAACTAAAGGAAGTGTATTCGAGTTCAAATTTCGATATCCAGATTTCATTGGAAGTACAAGCCGAAGTCCCCCTTTTCCGTAAAAAAGAAAAGAAAAAAATATCGGGTTCAGAAAAGGGTTCTAAAAGATGATGTGAAGAAACGTGGAGTGTTTAACGCCCGCTTTTACTAAATACGGCACCACAGGCGGTGCCAATGAAGATACAAAAATGAAGATGGAGCACCGGTGGAATGTGATGACGGGGAAAACCGGAGATTCCGGAGAAAACCCGCCCCAGCGCCGTGTTGTGTTTCACAAATCTCACTTTGCGGTCGCCTGCGAGCGAACCCGGGCCGCCTTGGTGAGAGCCGAGATGTTTAACCACTTAGCCACGGCGCGGCCTTTATGTGTACAAGGCAATATTAATTCCTACAAATATTGTAAAAAATTTACTCTTAAATTAGTTTGTATTTAAAGTTAATCCCAGTTCAAACAAAGGATTATAAAAATACTAAACCTGTTTAGTTCGACTCTACATAATCCAATTGTATTAAATTGTACTGCCTTAAGCTGTATCCGGCAATGGCACAACAGGAGGGGGAAAATCATAAGATGTTAGTACACGATCTTTTCCATTCATTATAATTTAGCTCGTGATCTGTAAATTAATATTGTGGCTTTCTACCTTTCAGCAATCGCCATATAGGCAGACTGAAAGAAATTGTTTTAAAGGCTTAAAGTCGATGTGGGCAGGTCAGTATGTTGGGCCACAGGTCAAAATCCGGCGCAGACCGATGGCTGTTAATTGTACTTAAAAGCAATGGTAGATGTACTGGTATTTTAAAAAAAAAACTCCTGGTGAACAAAATTCCGCTACACCGGCTGGACACTGGCATTTGTCAGCGTCGGGGAAAAACGCTTAATTAAAGCTATATAAAAGTACACAAAACACTAGTACTGATCTCAAATATTTAAAAGAAAGCTCGCTTTATGCGCACTAAACCTGGCATTTTGAAACAAAACAGAATAAACATTTCAAAACTGTATTCCTTGAAATACTTGAAACTTTCAACCAACATTATTCAAAACAAACTGCACATGTTATGAAGCTCTATAGTTTCCTAAAATGTTTTTGTTTACCTATTATGGCATACCAGTAAAAACAAATTATACATATGGCATTCAGAAAGAATGGGTCTTAATAGGCTATACTCAGAAAACTCGAGATAAACATTTTATTAGTGACAGTAGGTATATAAAAATATTACATAATTTTATTCTTAATCGTATCACCCAATTTAAAAAATCAAAATAAACTTTGTGTTGCATGTCAATGTGTGGTTTGGGGGATTTATTTTTTTTTAATCGCGTACGTCCTCCAAGTCTAACCTTTGATACCAAATTTGATATGTATTACTCGACAGAGCGTTGAGGCCTATTGACCTTCAGGTGACCAGCGCTGTGATCGTCTCTTATCGGGTCTTATCTGGTCGATTACAAGAGTGAAATATTAGTAAGCTGATGTACAATACGTTACGAAACACAAATAGAGCGATTAGAAGCTGCAGTGTCTATATGATGTTTTCTCGCACCTGCCGATGTATGACACGTTGCTGTCCAGAAGACATGATTATATCTGAACAGACTATACATACCTGGACTCGCCGTGTATCTGCGATAATTGAGGTAAACATCTCTGTATTGCGAATTTTTTCCGATACGTTTTCTCGCTCTGCCATGTAGTATCATGCTTTTGTTTATGAGTTACACTAGCGTGCACACAGAGGCAAACTGTGCAGGAAATCTCAAAACGTGAAGCATATGGTGCAATGCAATACTTGATTAATCTGCCAAATAAAAACTACAATCCACTTGCGCTCGGTGATATGAAATGACGACTTAATCAACGCAGCAAGCATTGGTACAATATCAGAACAGCGACCACTACCATTTCACTATCGTACGATTGTTATGTTTGGCAACAAGCATAAGGGGATGGGGTAGGTGGTATATAAACAATATAATGTTAGTTTTGGCTCACAGAAATGTGGGAATACCGCCATTCTGTGTGCAGGAAAGCAAGAGGTGTTGACTTCAATTACGGACTGGGGACTGTCGAGAGGTTCTTGAATGTCGCGTGCACTGGAGTGTCACATCGTGAATATGACAAGAGTGTGGCCAACTTGAATGTAAAGCACCTACAAGAAAAAGAAAAATCACTTCAAGGAAATTAATAAGTTCAGGAAGACTGCTTCCATGGCCGATTAATCAGCGAGCTGACTTCTCAACCCGAGGTCTTGGGTTAAATCCCCGGATGGAAATTTTTCTATAATTAAGTGTATCCTCTCCACAGTCTAAAGGTGTGGACATGAAATAGAATGTAAAAATGATGAAAACTTACACTGCTTGACATGGCTATAGCAGGCCATTCCTAATTAGTATATTTTTCTTTAACATCCTCCAACGTAAGTAATACTGGACGTTGAATTAAATAGGTGAAATTATGCTCAAATGTCCCCAGGGTCCATAACACATTCATCTTTCAGGATAATGGAAAACCCCAGGAAGAAAATCTTGGATAACTCACCCTGGCCGTGATTCGAACTCGGGACCTCTTGAATGTGAAGTAGACGCACAAGCACCTACGCTACACAGGCGGGCACGACTAATGCTATGTGTTATTTTGCCTTATGAGTATTTGGATTGTTTATGGATGTGCGATTTGAAACATTATTTTACTATAAGCAAATTAATTACAGGACTGGCGGAAGCTACAGATAAATCCAATGTATATTTTTAATAAATATGTCAGGAACATGACTAAAAACACGTACCCTAACTATAAAAATTTACATCTAAATATAAACTCAACAGCCATCTAAATTAAGTATACAGGCTGTTCCAAAATTAGATCGACAAAATTTGTGAACAGACAGATTACATTATTTTAAATACTTTTTTGTTAAGGCAAGTTTTCGGCTGGAGTACTTCGTTTAAGAGCTAGACGCGTTAATGACATTACTGCCTCCCACCCACGTTAAGTATTTACGGCAATGGGTCCACCTCTGCCTATCCATTAATTGCCATATGTAGCCGTAAGATGACGCATCAAAGTGAGCTGAGGCCCCATCATGTTGAAGCCACATGTCATGTCTGATATGAAGGGGAATTGTTTCCATCAGATCAAGCAAAACTTCTTGCAGTAGTAATAAATAATCGTAAGCATTGAGTCGTGCCGGCAAAATGTATGGTCCTATTAAGAAGTTATCCACAATAGCAATCCTCACATTAACACCAAATCTCAGCTCTTGTGACCTCTGAAATGTAGCATGGGGTTTTTCGAAGGCATAAACGTGTGAATTCCGACAGTTAAATAGCTGTTCGCGTATGAAAATTGCTTCACCTGTGAATGACATGGGATGCAAACAGTACATCAGTTTCAATTTTGTTTTCAGGCCTCATTGCGAGGAACTTTTCAAGGTGAAAAGTGTGCAACAACATTTCTGCAGAATTCTTCCCACAGTGCTACAACTTAGGTACAACTGTCCAACAATGGCACCGAGTACTAGTTGTAGGATTGCTCTCAATGCACCGCAACACATCTTCCTCGTTCTAAGGAGTCCGTACAGAACGTGATGTTCTGCTCGTCTATCCAAGGAACCTCTTTCACGTAGTCTACGTCCAATGTGGCAAATGTGTGATGAGGACCTTTTGGTTTCGGAACTGTTCTTGATAAAGCCATGCAGCCGCATGAGACAATTTATCTAGCGCCTAAACGAAGCATGCAGGAAAAAATTTTCCTTAACAAAAAGTGTTTAAAAGTATGTTATCTATCAGCTAACAAAGTTTCTCGGTTTAATTCTGGGACACCCTGTATATTTCTAGGTTAACCGCATATTCATACGAAAAACGTCTTTTGCATATATCAAGTTATATATAAGGAACAAAATTCTGGTCATGTTTGTCGTTTATATGATGCGTGTCGCTATTCTGGTAACAAATTGTTTATTGGCAATGATATTCACCTGTTTTCCACTTATGGTTGGCTTTTACTGTGTTTTAAACGTTACCAAAAGCAGAAGAGAACAGAGTAAAGGAGAGAAAAGGAAAGCGGAGAAGAGAGGTGGAGAGGGTTGGAAAAGGGAGTAAAGACGAGAGAAGGGGAAAACACATTCATTTCCTCTCCCTCACTCTTTCGGCCCCTCTAGTTGAGTGTCTCAATTGGAAGTTCGAGTTCAGAAGTTGGCACAGTATGTAAATTTCGATTTGGGTACTCCTACACTTAATGTCAACAGTGAGCACTAGACAGAAATGCAGTCTTTATTTTCATGCATGCCTAAGCAAAAAATCGACATGTCTTGCTCGAATGGCTTACATAATCCCTAATATAAAAAGTTGTTTTTACATTCACATTGGCTAAATAATCTCAAATTAAATAATACGAACTTAACTGCACACATGATGCGGAAAACATTACACAATTACTGTTCGTTTCTGCAAATCAGGCTTCGTTATCAATGAATTCATGACAATTAACATTCGGTTAAGATGTTAAATTATGTTTGACAAGTCAACAGAAGAAGCTGAAGTATTTAACAAGGAACATTTTATAAGTGATTAATGTTACAGAAAAAGCTGATTAAGGAGATTTCAATGAGATCCATTTTTTCCTTAAGAATTCGTAAATAGCTTATTTACCAGCTATAAAAATTCCTTCTGGTGGAAAAGCACTTTCACACACTACTGGAAGAAAATTCAAGATAAGGTAACAATTATTCAAACACTTTAAAACATGGCACTGTCCTCACCATGATCTAGGGGAAACGGTAGGCCTCTGGTTCCCAAAGTTCAGGATTCAAACCCGGTGGATGGTGATGGATCTTTTCGGGCATACAAATAAGAGGCACCTGAGCAAAATTAAGCGGTCTTTCATGGCCTATATAGAATGGGACGCTGAGAACCACATCAGTTACAGAGCGTCCATAAATAAAAATATAAAAAAACAAAGCATTTTAATAAAGATTCTAGCTATCTTTCATAAAATCAAAAACAATTACTTTTTAATTGAATTGTTTGGGATGTGGAGATTACTCTTGAAAATCTTCATCTGCCATGCTAAATGTAAATTGAAATTTCGTACTTACGTTTTCTAAGTTATTCTTTTTCTTACATCCCTAATTCTCTAGCTCTAATCCTCTGAGGTGGGCGTTCTTAAAAATGTTTTTGGTGTTCAAAGCATTTTAAAACGTGTAGTTTTTAAACACGAATACAGCTAATGTTTATAGACCAGTTGTACGCAACAAAATATAGGTAGATAACTTACTACTACTATTATTCGCAATTTAAATCAGCATTAACACTGTAAGTGCCTTTTAAAGAAAATGTATGTGCATTATTTTGCTGTTGTATCAATATAAGTTTGAGACACCCACTTAATTGTTAATCGTCGCTATAATCGTTTATAGGTTTATTAGATCACCTGATTTAGCATATACCCCAAATTACGGTCATTATTACGTAATCGCTTTCCAGTTCCATTTGCCTTAACTGTGCAGTTGACTTTCGTAACATTTTGTTGCTGTTACTAATTTTTTTCTCGAAATCTTGACTTAGTAATCCTGAAACTGCTGTTCCCTGGGGCACTTACAGTTATTGTGGAGCTGGACAGATAGCCTTTGGTTATTAATTCGCTTTGGAGGATCCTGTGGATGCAACGTTTAGTCGTGGTATTCAATACCCAATACAACATTGAGGTGGAAACCATAAGAAAAGGGACTCCGTAGGAGAGGGGATCCGTCCCCTTCAGCTGCGGCGGTGCAGACGCTACGGACCCTTAGCACTCGTGGTACCTCTTACGTTACTAGACGAACCTCGGGCCGAACATTCGAGCCCCTCCCTGAATGGGAGTTGTTCGGATTGGGTTGGACTCGAGGGGGCAGTGGTTCCCAACACCCGTTGGAGATCGGGTACGTCTCCGGACGGTGTTGAGGGAAGTCATATTCTCGCGTACTAGCCAGCATAGCTAGTAGAAGGCGTGCTAGATAACCAGGCGGCCCCACCGAGGTCAAATCGGTAGCCTTCCCTTTTGGGGTTGGCGCGCTTAAGTGGCGTATCCACTTCCATCCCGTCTTAAGTCCATGGGACCAGATTGGGGGGGGGGATGCTTGTTAGTCTCTAGGTCTTGCCCTATGGAAAGCCCCACGGAGGCGCCGGGCGTCCTTTCGGGACAGCTCGGTAACTCCCTGGTCGTTAGAGGTGGGGTCAGTCTTCACTCTGTGTGGATTGCCTTCGAGCTTATATATAAGAAAGGGGGAAACATATTGGACGGGATTTCAACCCGCTAGCTCTCGAATGTGACCAAAGACGCTATCACCTGAGCTAATTCCCTCAGTCGCATTACTTTTAATATAAAATTGCCGTAACATGGTATTATTCCTATATGAGCAATAAGTCTGTAAAAGCCATTATCTGTTAGGAAAGACCATTTTCTAACAGAATATGTAAGTAGTGGATCATTCGTTTAAAGATTTGTCGTACTGTCATATTAAGATTATGTACCAATTAGACTCAACATGTTATGCAATCTGAGCATTAGAAACAATAAGAAATAGATCATGAGCCCGCCTCGGTAGCCTAGATGGTAGCGTTTCTGCCTCACGTTCAAGAGGTCCTGAGTTTGAATCTCGGTCATGGCGAGTTATCTGTATAAGGTTTCCCCATATTTTGAAAGATCAATGTCGGGTAACTCCAAGCTATGTGGACCCTGGGCTCATTTGAGCATCATTTCACCCATTTAATTCATCGCCCGATATGACGTTGGAGGAAGCAAATTAAAAAAATAGATCATGAAATAATGAGGCTTTCATACTTAATATGAGAGCGTTTTAATATCCTCAATGCCGTTTTTTCTTCCTGCACTTCAATTTTCTTTACCTGCTGTTGAATAAAAGAGCCAGCCACTTGCAGGCATTCCTCCCTTGGGACAGAAAGAGAGGTAGTACGTATTGTGATGTAGCCTTTCACCACATATTATGTAATTTTAAATTAGGATCTTAATTATTCCGTCTATATATTTAATAATTTACAGATGCTCTTGAATCTCCATTGCCCACATAAATAACACAAATAATTCAATTTTCCATCTATAAATCATGCTAACTTGATTACGCCATTGCTATAGTACACACGCAATTACAATTATTGGCACGCGTGCCATTGTGAGCCAATTAAACATACTGAATACAGTAACAATTTGTATTAACATTGCATCCAAGTCGATTCCTTTGTTACGGCATAGCCGCAATCCCGATGATAAATGAATGCAGGAAGAATAGCTCAGTTTGAGATGTGCGACATACACAAATGTCTAGCACACAGTAGAAGTTCCAGCACGTGTTGGACAGCACGCCCGGGTAATTACTCCGACGACGTGATGTGTCCGCCACATGCGGCAGCCTTATAAGGAATCACAGCAGCCTGAAGACCTTGCAAAGAGCTGCTCTTACAAGGTAACTTGGCTTTCTTCTCGCACAGATTCTGGGAGCATTCCTGCAGAAGCTACTTGGACTATCCTCAACGTTTTAGTTTCACTTCTGCCTCCCTCATGAATTTGGTAATTTACGTCAAATAACTTCCAAAACATTGGGACAATTTATTGAATGTTCCCAAGGTGAAGTGCTGACCTTACAATGGACATTTTCTATTTCCAAGTCAGTCGATATAATTTGCATTTATGGCTCATTTTAGCAGCTGCATAACTTAAGGTATATTATGTATAATTAAACTTACGTTAGCAAACACACTTAATTCAAAGTACTGTCACCCGAACGTCGGGACTTCGTGTGGAGCCGACCGGTGGTGGGGCCGGAAGGGAGGTGTTCGACCACGCCCACCCATTTGTCTTACAGCGGTAACGAGGGGTGACTGGAAAAACATCACTGTGCCGTCTGTTTCCCTCCCCTTGAGTTCTAGAACATCCAGGATATTTTATCTAACCCGGAACCTTCTAGATAGGTCAGTTGGTCTTATATAAGCGACGCGCCGGGCCGGAGAAGAGTCAGTTCTTGGCGAGCAGCGTGAGGAGCGCCGAGTGAGTTAAAGACAAGAAGACTGTGAACGTGCATCGGACCTGCGAGTGCAGTGGACCTGTGACAGACGAACTGGTGAATTGTAATTGTGTGCATTACGTAATTCTGTGTAATCGGCAAGTTTTCCGACTGTAATTCAGTGGAAATAAAGAACATTGTTGAGTTGTACAATTGGACTTTTAATTTCACGAACCCACAAAGTTACAGTGCCTTGCTTTGCATAACTATTCTATACTTTTTATATATGTTCAACTATGGTAGCCAGAGAAGATACTCATTATATTCCACTCTCGAGATTCCTCCGGAGACATTTGATCTCCACAATTATAAAAATCATTTTCACATGAAGGTCTATGTTCATTGTGAACAGAGGCAAGAGTTTTTGTTTTTAAACTTTTCACGAATTTTTCCTTTTTTCGAGAATATTTTTAGCGATAAATGAGAAAATTTACTATTATTTTTAGTCTGCATAGAAACTTTTACATATTTCAAATTGCATAAATATAACTTTAGTTTAACATTCATGTCGCCATAGCATAAGGCATAAAATGTTTACAAATTTACAAATTTAACGAAAGCAAGATAAAATGTAACACTTAACAAAGCCAATGACTCATGCGCACTGAAATAACAGCTAATCAGTGTAAAAATAAGGAGACACCACTGTGAACTGTTTGTCGTTCATAGAAATGATATTTATTGGATGCCACAACGTGCACAGCAAAAACTCCTATTATGTTGACTAAAGGTACAGAACTTCTTGGAAGCTACTCTCAGACATTACAATAACATGAAAATATTGCCCCTCAGGGCTTAAGAATGTGTTCCGAAATGCCCGAAAGTTAAAAAACGTATACAAACAATACCTCACTGAAAACTACCAAGATTTTGTAGCTAAAAGTGTTCTCATTGCCTGTATTGACATGCTGGTCTAGCTGGTTTAATTCAGTAATTTACATTGCCAGCTAGTTTGATGCAATTGTCGATTTCTTTTCTAGAAGAAAACCTTTCAGTTCCTGCGCAAACTTTGTTATATGATCATTTTTTGCGAGGCCAAGTGCCACAATATTGTAAAGTTACAACAGCAACAATATTTATTTCTGAAAATTGCAGATTGATAACAGATCATATCTTAGAATTTCAAAAGAAAAAAATACTGTGGCTCATCTTGTATCCCGAATTAACTCGCTGAGAGCCAAATGTGAAATATTAGAGAGTGGTCACTTTGGAAACAGAGTAAGTGCGCTTACAGATCATATCATGGATACCAGTGTTAGAGAAGCAGTAGAAAACATTGATGCCGTATGACTTTGTCTAAATTAAACTCCATTACGCAAAAGAAACTGATGACGTGATAACCATAAAAGCTATATCATTTGTTTGAACCTTCTAGGCTAGTTACTAAATCAAGTATGGGTGATTTAAATCATCTAATGGCAGCATTTAAACAACTAAATACATTTAAAACCAGTGGTATTACTTGTGAATCTGATTTGCTTCTTTGTTACAAAGAGCTTTGTGACATTATTGAACAGCAAAGCCATGATGGTAACGGTAACAGATTAGATGTAGTAACAGCACTTTTGACATTGAAGGCAAAAGCTGATTCTTACCGCAATTTCTGTGAAAACTCCCTTCAATGTCTTTGGTTGCCGATGCCAAACGCTGACAGTGAGAGATTTTTCTCTATATATAACTTAGTTGTGACAGACAACAGAACAAGTATGAAAAGCGAAAATATCACAACTTCTTGTATGTTGCAGTTTGTGATATTTGATCTTATTCATGTTACCTACTATCTCTTGATTTCAAATAAAATGTTTTAATTTGGAAAAAATGGGTTTTAACAGTTGTGCTACTCTAATTACCTGTTACTTTTCATTTGAGCCATGTCATTACTCAGTAATTCTTCCCCAGAAATTTGCGCGAAATGCGAATTTATGGCAAAGAAACACAAAAAACATCAATTAAAATTATTAATGCGAATTAAATAACTATCACCACAAAAGATTGTCTGTCTATGAATAACATAGCTCAAAAATGGTATACAAATCTTCCAAGGATTTGCACGGAATTCCACCTATCCCAAACTACACTTTACATTGAGAAAAGTATGTATTTCTTCTATTAATTTTACAAAATACAGGCTTGACATTCAGTGAGAAATAAAACCTGTATTTTAAATTTAATGTGAAAGGTCTGCGAAGAATTCAATATAATTTTGCATACCTGGAAAATCATAAGAGATAAAAGCTTCGACAAAAAATGTCTTGCTCATTTAAATTTTGTTGTTATCAATAGTTTTATTGCTTGCGGAATAGCACCTTCCCCAAATAGAACGACGCAAAAAATGCTTGAAAGTTTCCTATTTTTCCCTGTTATTTCTGAATTTATTTTAATTAAAAGCTTCAAGTCGTTTTCCAATATGTAAGTTGCTTAGCTTGAAATAATTTTCGCACAATAACGTAACTTAAATAAACAGAACAAACATATTTTAATGAATGTATTCAGAGGCCTCATGAAATGTTGACTTCTTGAGTGACATCGTAATACCTAATCTCATGAGACAATGGGAGATGTGTAGGAAAATCGAAGTCCAGACGAATTGAACAGGATAAAGAATGTCATGCATTGTTAGATTGCTTGCTGTAAATCTTCACATTTTTTCATTCTTTACTATCCTTAAAAGATATAAATCTCGAAGAGATTAAGAAGGCGGGTTCGCTCCAAAACATCTTTTTGATAGTTCAGCTATTTGTTCAGTTTCTTCACGTATTTGGCCACAGTTTCTATAGGAATGGTGGATTGTGGAATGCTGCATTTGTCGCCATTGTTGGAATTTCGACAGGAAATGTGGAACATCCCTGCTGACAGCCTTTCTGAAAGGTTGGCGTCGAGTCGTCACAAAGAACCCAACCGAAATCAAGGACGCGGTGCTCCTGGGAATGGCAGAACTCCAACAGAGAGGGGATTTCTTGTGTGACATAAAGGATTCCAAAGAAAACACGCAGCGGTATAAAAGAAAAAAATGATAACCCTGGGCACGCGTGCATCACTTCATTACTAACGCAGCAGACACACAACTACGTCTCTGAATCACCTCATAGAGATGTAGAACTTTCTAAAACTAAATTCGTTTGAAACAACGTTTCCTGCAGCATCAGCTTATTTTCCAGATATCTTCAACACTAAGTTTATTACTGTGTTGTAACTGTTTTGAGGCAGTGGCATAAGGATGAAATTTTAAGGCCAACTTGTTATAACGAGTAGCTTTCAAACATCTGACTATCACTTTGTTTTCTTCCGTCCCGCTTGTACCTGCATGGATATGTAAACTGTATAATGTCTACAAAGATTTATCTCGATTGAACGTTAGAAAAATAAGCTCTCGTAACAACATTTTGCAGAGGCTATACAAAACTAAAGCATTACTGGGTTAAGAACATCGTGAGAAAATAACCCAAAATATTTTTAGCACTTCATGCCGTGTGTTATGTTCCGCTTAGTTATTTTTCTGTTAACCAGAAAAGAGACATCATAAAGAAGAGGAAAATGTTATTTGAATGTTGAATGAGGAGAAACTGCTTGCTAAAAGACATTGAGCAAGGATGCTCAAATTTTGAACATTTGTTTATCTGAATGACTGCATAATAACTTCATTTTATCAACCATTTTGAATCTGAACTGAAGTATTACAGAGGTATGAAGCATTCAGGTTAATGTCGCAGGCAGATATGTCAAATATAATGCTTTAAAGGTATCAAAAAATGAAACATACTATATTATAACAGAAGTGTGATGCCGAAGTTAAAGGATTGCAATAAGTAAAGAATTGTAAAGGGTTTCAAAGAAATCGTGTATCTTTGTTACAACATGTGCAGGGGCAGGTGGTTGAGTCGCGTAACAAAAGACACGGGAGAAACAGAATTCTCAGTGTGTAGCACTTGACTCCGTTTGAATAGGTATTGTTCGGACCCTTAATGTCATGATCGAGACTAATAATCACAATGGACAAAAGAGTCACAAAAGGAGTTTTGGGTGAATAAAGAAGGCTTCGAGAGGTGAAAGTGACACACACAGACGCAGCTGTGCCCAGTTAGGACACAGTCCGCGGCTGGCAGCCGATTAAGACGGTTATCTGCTTCTGTCTTGGTCGAAGGCAGACCAGAACCGGAGAGAAGATCTGTCGGGTTATACATGAATAAAGAATTATTTGTTATCGCGTACTAAGCATTCTACATACGGTCACTCTGAGCTGTGAAATATTGATAACCTTGGTTTTCAACTTCAAGTTTGATGTGATGATAAAAAGAAGCAGTCATTAAACCAGTTTAAAACTTGCATTCCAGTGTCATTTGAGTCATCCTTATACATATCCACGCATACCCTGAGAGTACCTTTTTGCTCTACCCTGCGCCACCATCATTTTAATAGCATCACTTCATTGCACTGTCTAATAAGAATATTACCATAACTTTAAAGACCCGAGACGATTTTTTCGACTTGCCTTTCAATGGTCAATTTCTCTGTAGCGTAGGTGGTACCCGTATGCCTCACGTTTAACAGATACTGAGTTCGAATCTCGGCCAGGGTGTTATCCGATGTGTTTACCCGAGTTTTCCTGTATCGTGAAAGAT